>BQNB010159330.1:0-14925 GCA_026074375.1 Tanacetum coccineum | reverse complement strand
AAGGGTTAAATAATATCTACACAGATATTCAAAGGAGTTAGGTTCAAAAGTAATATTTAGAGATAACTCTTTAGGTGACACAAAAGGATATGGCTCAGTAAACTGCAATGGAATCACTTTCACCAGGGTTTCATATGTGAATGGTCTGAAACACAATTTGATCAACATCAGCCAGTTATGTGATGCTAACTTTAAAGTTTTGTTTACAAAGACTCAGGAAACCATATTCAACCAAAACAATAAAGTTGTGCTTATTGCTCTCAGAAGAAGGGATGTCTATGTTATTGACATGTCATCCTACAATGAAGAAAGCAATGCATGTTTGTTTTCCAAAGCATCCAACAGTGTTAACTGGCTTTGGCATAAGAGAATATCCAACATCAACAAACTTACAAGACAAAATCTTGTAGTTGGTCTTCCATCTCTTACTTTCTCAAAAGATAAAACTTGTTCAGCCTGTAAGAAATGGAAGCACCATAGAGCATCATTCAAAACCAAAAGATCATTTTCTATCAGCAAGTGCTTACATCTCCTTCATATGGATTTGTTCGGACTTGTTAAACCCCAAACCATCTGCCACAACAAATATACCCTGGTTATAGAAGATGAGTACTCAAGGTACACCTGGGTATTTTGCCTCAAGAAAAAAGAGTGATGCAGCTGATTGCCTCATGTCTTTTATTAAAAAGATGGAAAATCCCAATCAAGTAAGGGAGCTGAGAAGTGATAATAGAACAAAGTTTAGAAACCCAAGTTGAAAGAATTCTATGACGAAAAAGGAATTTCTCAAAATTTCTCATCTCCTTGTACCCTTAAACAAAATGCTGTAGCTGAAAAAAGAAACAAAACCTTAATTAAAGCAGCTAGGACTATGTTGGATAGTGCAAATCTCCCTAAAGAATTTTGGGGAGAGGCTGTAAACATTGATTGTTACACCTAAAATAGATCCATCATTGTCAAGAGACATAGGAAGACAACTTATGATGTATTCAGAGGAAGATCTCCTGATATCAGCTACTTCCATGTGTTTGGTTGTCTTGTGCACATTTACAATTACAGAGACCACTTGGGAAAATTTGATACAACAACTAATGATGGATTCTTTCTTGGCTACTCTCCAATGGCCAAAGCATTCAGGGTATTCAACATTAGAAGACAAGAAATAGAAGAAACCTATCATGTTACATTCAGTGAAGATGATGAAGAAATTTCCAAATCCAACGTAGAGGGTGATGAAATTAACTTTAATGAAAACAAATCCTTCCCTGATGATGAATTCCTTATACCAAGAAACAAAGTATCTTAATGTTCTGGTAATGATGATTACATTCCTTATGTCCTAGCACATGATCCCCTTTCCACAAACAATATCTCCATCCTTGATAATGTCACTCCCTCAGAGACACCTATTCTTCAAGACTCAAACCCTTCTAATGAACACCCTGAATTCACCTTAGCTGATGATCATCCTATTCTTAATAAACATGATAACTCTGAATCAGTTGAAGACTTTGGAATTACTAAGGATCAAGTCTCTACCATCATTGAACTTGTCAGTAATGTTAAACCCTCACCAACAATCATATCACCATCCGCTAAAGTATTCATCAATCCTCATGTTCTACAAGATAGATGGTCTAGAGAAAAGCACATAGAATTGGTTAACATTCTTGGTGAACCACATGTTGAGGTCACTACTAGAAGCAAAATCAGAGACTCTAAAGCTGCATCAACATATGAATGTCTCTATGTTAACTTTCTCTATGAGATTGAACCAAATAAGCTAATTAAAGCTCCAGAAACAGACGGATGTATTATTGAAATGCAAGAAGAGCTAAATCAATTTAAAAGAAACAAGATCTGGACTCTAGTTCCTATACCTCATGGCAAAACCATTATTAGAACCAAATGGATATGGAAGAATAAGATGGATTAGCATGGGATTATTGTCAAGAACAAAGCAAAGTTGGTTGCTCAAGGGTACAATCAGCAGGAAAGGATTGATTATGATGAAACTTTTTCACCTGTTGCAAGACTTGAAGCCATCAGGATATTTCTTGTTTATGCAACCTACATGGGTTTTGTAGTATTTCAAATGGATGTGAAAAGTGCTTTCCTTAATGGAAAGATATCAAAAAAATTATATGTTCAACAACCATCTGGGTTTGAGAGTAGTGAATTTCCCAACCATGTGTGCAAGATTGATAAAGCTCTTTATGGTCTTAAACAAGCTCCCAGAGCATGGTATGAAACACTCTCTAAACTTCTCCTTCAGCACAAGTTTGTCAGAGGTACCATTGACAACATTCCTTTTACATATAAAACTAAAAGTGATGTTATGATTTTTTAGATATATGTGGATGATATCATCTTTGGGTCAACCAGTGTTAAACTCAGTAAACAATTTGCTAAGTTAATAACCAAAAAGTATGAAATGAGTATGATGGGTGAATTAACCTATTTTTGGGTTTTCAAATAAAGCAAGATTTAAAAGGAATCTTTATTTGTCAAGAAAAATATGTTAAAGATTTACTCAAAAAGTATGATCTAGCTGATAGTGCCTCAGTGAAATGCCCTATGCTTCCCCCAAACAATTTGGGCCCTGATGAATCAGAGGTCTCTATTAATGAGACTTTGTTTAGAGGCATGACATGGTCACTTATGTATCTTACAGCTAGCAGACCTGATACACAATTCTCCACATGTCTTTATGCTAAAAGAATTTTTAGGTATCTGAAAAGAACTCTAAATCTAGGCCACTGGTATTCAAAAGGATCATCCTTCGATCTGAAAGCATATTCAGACTCAGACTATACTGGATGTAATCTAGATAGAAAGAGTACCTCGGGGGGCTGTCAAATATTTTGTGGAAAGTTAGTATGTAAGAGTGCAATGAAGCAAAGCTCAGTGGCTATGTCATCAGCTGAAGCTAAGTATGTCGTTGCTGCTGGATGCTATGCTCAAGTCCTCTAGAACAAAATTCAGCTGGCTAACTATGATGTTCTCTATGACAAGGTGCCTATATTTTGTGATAATACAAGTGTCGTTGCCATTTCAAACAATTCAGTGTTGCATTCTAGGACTAAACATATTGACATCAGGTATCACTTCATTAGAGACCACATTTTAAAAGGTGATATTGAGCTTTATTTTGTACCCACTGAATTGCAACTAGCTAACATTTTTATAAAACAACTAGCCGAGCCTAGCTTTACTACATTGGTCTCTGAGTTGGGTATGCTCAACATTAAAAAGAGGTCCTTGATAAGAAAAAGGTTTTAAGTGATTCTATGACTTGAATATTAAATGTTTTTAAGGGAAATTTAATGTAACTATTAAGTTCAAAGACAAATATTCTTAATATTTAATTCAGATTTACTCTAAAAAGGTTACCTACTTTCTCAAAAAAGGGGGGTTTTACAATACATGAAGGGGCAAAGGGCCCACATTTTGTGACAGTTTACCACTACGCATTTAATGCGGAACTCAAACGTTTTTATTTTTTAAAATATAAAATATTTTGTGGTATAATCTATTCACTTTTTTCACACACACACACACACATTACTTTTCCAAATCAAAACCCTAAAAACACAACTTTCATCATCTCTCACAAAATCCTTTCATCAAAAGAAGCTAAAACCTTTTCTTTTAAACAACAATGGCTTTAGAATCTTCATCACAACAACAACCAAAACTTACTCCTGCATCCAACGTTCACTTTGAATGTGAAGATGGTCACATAGCTTTCAACAATAGCATTACTTTGTTGGAATCTAAAATTCCTTTATACAATGATATGCTTTAGTTTTTATCAAACAGTTATATCTCTACTGACTTAACAAAACAACCTTCAGCATACTACTCGAACTACCTTAGGGAATTCTGGTATACGGCCGAGGTAGAGAGTGCAACGAACACAATCACCTTCACCCTTTCTAATTTTAAAAAATGTTTATCCTTCAACCGTGATGTCTTTTCATCCATCATTGTTATGAATTATACTGAGAATTTTTCCCCTTTACCTCAAAAGGAAACGATGAAGGCTGCTTTAATAACTATGGGACTTGTTAACGAGAATGACCCTAAGCTTTCATCCTTCGAGCTCGTCAACTCATCTTCGCTGAGAATCAGATACTTCTTAGTGATTTGGGAAGGTTCTTATGTTATATATTATCAAATGTTTGGGAGGTAATCAGGGAACTCATGATCAGATGAACATCAACCAACATATGATAGCCTATGGTTTGTGTTGGGGTTGGATATTGACATTGTTGGTATTTTGTTCTCTGATCTTGTTACCAAGTTAACCACTAGGAAAAAAGGAAGAGATCAGAACATCTGTTATACTAGATATTCATCCCTTATCATTGAACATCTGTTGGGAGAAGCCTACATTAATGAAAATCTTAATACAATAAAACCCTATCACATCACTTCCTCGACTTTTAAACCTTCAACTGCATCTGAGGTTCCTTTAACCTCTTATATGCAAAAAGTGGCAAAACTTTCTGAACAGACTGAAAAGCCTTTGATCCTTCCATCTAAGGAAGTGAATACTGACACCACCATTGATAAGTCATTTTCTAGGACCTCTATACATCTTGGTGCTCAGTCCAAACTACAAAGAAACAACTGGCAAGAAGTCAAAGAAGAAGAGAAACCCTCCTTCCTCTAAACCAAAGACTTCTAAAATTGCCAGGAAATCATCTCCATCTACACAAGTCACTGATACTCAGCACGCTGAGGAACCAATGACCATCGCTGATGCCATCAAAGTCTAGATGCCTTTGAATCAACAAAGAAGCAAGGAAACCAACCTAAGATCGCTAATGCCAAAAAGGTAACAACAATTAAATATTAGGGTCACTGCAAGCAACCACTCTTAAACTTCTCTAGGAGAGAGTGGTGAAGTTAAAGGCTACCCTCAACCTAATAGAGAGTCTGAGTTAGCATTGACATTCCTATATTTTATGTACACTATGAGTCTGCACACAAAGAATGATACTCTTAGGTTTATACAACCTGATGTTGACTCTGAAAACTCTAGACTTTGCCAGGATTAACACATCTAGTGCATGAAAGTCAGACCCATGTATGAACTGAACTTCACTTAGATTCAGGGGTCCCTAACCCAATCAAAAGAGTCCCAAGGTCTTAGACCTTTGGGGGACTGAATAATCACACTCAGTCTTCCTAAGGTCAGCGTACTAGCGATCCTTCCCCACATTACAAACTCACAATGAAAAGAGTTCCAAAAATCTTAGACTTTTGAGGGGACTGGATAATCGCACCCAGTATTCTTAGGGGCAGTGAATGTCGACCATTAACTTCATTACAAAATCACCTTTTTCAATTAACAAGTTTATACAGGTACAAGAAAACATTACTAATGAGGCTGAACATTTTGTTAAAGAAAAGAGGTTGATGATGAGTTCACTGACTCTGGAATCAGGTCACTAGGTAATGTGACATTTGAAGAGCTGCATAGGAATGCTGAGGAGAGTTGCTATGATACTGAATCTGAACTAAAGGTTGTTAAAATATTCAACCTACAATACTATGATGATGACGATCAAATTAAGTTCATAGTCCTGTATACTCTGACATAGAGGATGATACAAAAGCACAAGGTGATAGGATAAAGATCACTTTGACTGACTCTTCTAAGGATGCTAGAGTTCTAGAGGCTGACTCTGACTTAGAGTCAATGCTTAGAGATGAGATTAAGTCAGTATCTAGATTTGAAACTACTGAGACTGAGTATGATGATACTCAATCTCAACATAAAGAGGAGATGTCCAAGTCTGAAGAGATGGTCGCTGATAATGTATTAGATGAATTAGCTGACATGGCTAATTCTTAAAACATTGAAATTAATGCTTTCGCTGAAAATCCATCTTTGCCAAACCTCCTTGGTCATCTTCATAAAGATCTCAGCTCTCTGACTTCTAAGGTTGAACACCTATAGTCCTTCTTAGCTCAGCAAGTGGCTGACAAAATCGAGGGCTCTGTACCCAGATTAGTGGCAGATGCATTTAAGGAGAGAGTGCCTAAATTATTATCTGACACCCTCAAGAACATTCTTCCTCAGATCATCAAGGACTCTGTCAAACATGCTCTTTTAAAGTTTGACAAAAGAGTCAAGAATTCTCTTAATGCTGAAATTCCTGAGTTACTTATCAAACCACTAAACAATGCTTTCAATCTCCTTAACAAAAAGGAACACAACATGTTTTTCAGTCTTCAAAAGTTGCTGGACAAGACCATCAAAATCAAAGTGGACAAATCTGTTCTACGCAGTGTTAGAAAGGAAGTTACTGTTGTCCGAGAACTCCTAAAATACGATGTCAACCAGCTGGACAAAAATGATTTTAATCTTCGCCAACTGGTTGACCTGATCAGGGATCTGGTTGTCCTGATAGACTCAACATTAGCTTCTACCAAAGTTGTTCCTGAGGGGGAGAAGAAGTATACTCAGGAAAACAAAGAGTCAGTGATAACAATTCTTGCACCAGCTCAGAGGGAGCAAAAACCGAGTAATAACACACCAAAACTAAAATCTACTAAAGAAGCAAAGGTTGATGCTCAAGGTGAGCAATCATCTGAACAAGCTCCTCCAATATCAACTGCTCTAGTGGTTCATTCTTTTGAGGAAAAACCCACAGAGGATGAACCTGTATTCAAGAAGCTAAGGTTCTTAGTACCAAACCTAAACATTTAATCACCAACTACTTTGAAGTCTCTCATGCCATAAGGCATCAGACCACTAGCTATCATTAACATGCCTATGGATCAATTCACTGATAGCCTTTTCAACACAACCTCATCTGAATTCTCCCCAACTCTTCTCAAGGATGATAAAGGCATGGGTGTAGCATCTAAAAAAGATCCATTAAAGGAATCGATCCTACTAATAGATGAAGGAGGTTAGCTTCTAAATTACTAAATCTTCAACAATTCAGATTGTCTTGAAAAAGGATGACACTGGAATAAGCTAAAGCCCATATGGAGGAGATTAAGAGCCTAGAATTTTTGAAGCCTGAGAAAGAGAAGTCTGAGAAGAGGCTAAAGGTGCTGACTCCTAAGCAACTGGAAGCTCAGGCAGTTGAATTGGCTGCCTATGAGGCCAAGAGGGCAAAGATGCTACAAGAGTATAACCACTTTATAACTTTCAAGGCTGATCACTTGCCTATCACAAAGATCAGTTACATGGTTAACAACTCTACCAAAGAAGCATATATGAGAATCATTAGAGACAATCAACCACTAAATCTCACTGTTTATGACAAGTTTGTATAGAAGATGCCGGGATTCAGTGAATGGGTTGAAGTACATGCATTGGCCTCTAAGGTGAGAAGCAAGTCAAATGATCTGATACTCAAGAATCTATAAGCAAAATTTTAGTGGGTGAAGATACAAGCTGTAAAACTTGGCATCCCTCTACCACCTCAGCTAACATCATTTGAACTCCCTCCAACTGAGAGGAAAGCGGGCATGAAAAGGAAGAGAAGGATTGAGCTTATTCATGAAACATTCGTCAAGGAAAACATAGTAGTGGATGGGATGCAGAGGAACCTGACTCTACCAGAAGGAGTGGTTGGAAAAGCTGACATGGTGATCAAGGAACCGAAAGCTGGAATTTTCTTGTACAATGGCAATTTTGATCTGGTATTCCAAAGAAGAAGTTAGTACGCTCTAGAAAGCACTCCTCAGCTCATAAGGATTCAAAATCTGATCAAGATTGACTCTAAATATGCTCAGTAGGTGTATGATGAATTAATCTATAAAATTAAGTCTAGGCCTAACTTTGTACAAGCTAGGGAAATAGTTAAAAAGAATCTAGATGGTATGGACTGATTGTAATGTAATATGATGAATGAATGATTTCTTTTGATTATTTTCTTGTTAATTATATGTAAGAAGAAGCTGTGTACTCACTTACAACAATTCTTTACTTAGCATAATTTATATTCAAATAGGGGGAGATTGTTAGGCAAATTCAGTGCCCAATTATCCTTGCCTAGATTTAAACATAAATTAGGCTAAGTATTAAAGACTCGCTGAGTGTAAAGTATCAACGAGCAATGAAGAGTCGCTGGGTGCAAACCATCAGCTAGCAGTGAAAGACTCGCTGAGTGCAAAGCCTTAGCGAGCAACTCAGACGTATTCAAGTCAAATGTGGAAAACTAGAAGGGGGGTTGAATAGTTTACTGCTTTTTAATTAAAGGTTTTGAAGTGTTTGTAAAAAAATTCTAGATTTAAATTTATGTGAACTCAACACTTGCACAATATGAACAATATATTTATCTAAACATTTGATATGATAGTATGAGGAGATAATGTACGACAAGAGATAAGAGTAAAAACAATCAAACCACAATACGCGGATTTATAGTGGTTCGGTAACAAAGCACCTCTTCGCCCTACTCTACTCTCCGAGCACCTAACTCGAGAGTTTTCTTCACTATGTCAACAATCTCCCTTATGGCGGAGAAAACCGTACACAACGTTGCTTACACCGATTTACGACACAAAGCTAAATGTCGAGTTCTAATCTTAGCTAGAACCAATCTATCACAACACAACTTCACGACTTCACAACTTCTTCACAACTTCAAGACTTCCTCACAACTTCACGACTTCACTTCACCACACAACTTATGCCACAACTAACTAACACTACTTGGTAAGATCACTACGATCTATCTATACTTACAAAGATCGTCAAGATCTAGCTACTACACATAAATACAAGATATACACAAGATTTATAAGTTATGATATGGATGCAATAAGATTGCAACAACACACAAAGGTGTAATACTTCTTCACTTGAGGATGGTAGTATTCTTCTCTTGCACTTGAGGAATTAAGCTTGGATCACTTGGAAACAAAGCTTTATGATTAAATGATCAACGGATTTTGATGAGATGTGTGGGCTGTTTTAGAACAGAGAGAATGAGTGCAAAAGGTGAGAAAATTGTAGAGAAACGTCTAGTATTTATAGGACAAACTAGGGGAGCGTCTACCTAGGGGCGGTCCACTTAAATAGGTAGGCGGCCCCCTTAATTTTAAGGGGGCCGGCCGTGTATTTAAGAGGGCCGCCCAAGACTAGGGCTTCCCCAGTTTGTCTTTTGTGTAGGGGTAATTTTCTAGAACTTTTCTAGCCGTTTTAGGTCAGAAAATTTAAATTTCAAAATATTTATTTTGAATAAAACATTTCTTTTAATTGTAGAAAATGTTTTGTAATGTTTATAAAATGTTTTCAACATTTTATAAAAGTGTGAGGTTGAATAAAAAATTTCTTTGATCATAAAATGCATTAAGCATTTATTTATTCATACATTTAAGTGATGTATTTGTTTAAATGAGAATTTACTACTAATTACTTATTTACGTTGAACGTTTTTATATTTTGTGATTATCAAAACGTAAAGATGTGAAAAAATATTAGTAATGTTTTTAGGCAATATATTTTTATCAACAATCAACTTCTTCTTCTTCTTTTTATACCACGACATCAGTTCGCTAAGCACAATAGGACCATCAAGAATTTGTCTTCCTGCTATGAAAGCCGATTGCTCCTGACTAACCACTTTATCAATAACTTTTGAAAGCCTATTTGCTAATATCTTAGCAATTATTTGGTATTGCATACCGATTAACGAGATTGGACGAAAATCTTTAATATGAACCGGATTGGAAATTTTGGGGATTAACGTGATGAAGGATGAGTTAACACCACAGGGCATGACAAAAGACTCAAGAACACATCTCACAGCATTCCCCACGTCCTCTTTTAGGAGCTCCCAGTAAGACTTAAGAAAAAGGAAGGAAAACCCATCCGGACCGACCTATTAATTAAGTAGTGGTTAAGGGTTATAACATTGATAAGACATTTGTTGTGAGATAATAGTTGTAACTTGAGTGTGTAATATTTATTTGTTTTAGAAAAAAATTCTGGTTATTAGTTCGGATCATTAATTTGTTGTTTTAATTATTAAATAAAAAACATACGTATTTTAACATGAAAGCAAATACTTGAAAACCATTAAGATGTATATATTTCAAGCGTTCATAGATGAGTTATATTTGTTGGGTAGATTCAAAAGAGTTGCATTGATAGGATCCACTTTTTGAGATGCAAAGGGAACATTGAACCCAATCTATCAAACAAAGTTCCATGACTTTTTATTCTACTACGAGGAGTTTCCATCACCTTCTGCGAGTGGACTAATCTCTCGTAAGAGTTGAGTACCTCAATGGGTAGCATCTCTCCCAGTTGAGATTTTTTCCATACCCAAGAGTTGAACCCGAGACCACCCTTAACCACTCATGCCAACCTCAATTGGTAACAAAGTTCCATGACTTTTGAAAGAATAATGAACGGTCAACACTCTAGCAAAAGGCATGTCGATCTCATACCACCGCCTCACAGGGGAAATAATTAGGCACACAATGACGATAATGAGAACATGCCACCTAACCATACATATGACCAGTATACGATATGAAACATACTCAACCACTAAGATATCCTCAAGACCCATGAATGCGAGCCCGATTGACAGAGATACTCCACTCTTCTATATAATCTCTACTGCTTTATAAAACATTTAGCCCATTCTAATTTTAGAAGAAGTCTTAAAAATTTTAAGTAAAAATTTTTTTTTCTTTGGAAAATCTAATACAAGCCATTATTTAACCTCACCTTAAATGCATACGTTTTTACAAGCCAATATGTAACCTAACCTTAAATGACCTTAAATGTATACGTTTTTTGGGTAAAGGGTTTCCCCGGTAAATATATATTAAATGTATACGTTTTTTCATAATAATCCATCCATTCAAAAGGCCACTGCAACTTTGTAACTGCCCATTTGATAAAACTTATATAAACTCACACACAACAACACACCACACCCTATTCTCTATGAAAAAGTCTCAACATTTAGAATTGTTCTCCACTGCGGTTAATTTCTTCTTCTTCCTTTAAGTTTTCATTTTTCTTTAACTAATATTGCACGTGATGACGTTTATGGACAACGGCATACAAATGGATTTGTGGTTGCCTGAGAAGGAAATGAAGTGTTAGATCTTGCTAACCTATTTTAGATTTTTGGGTTGTTCAGTAGATTATTAATGTTATTCTCCACATTCAGGATTGTTCACAACTACAGTTAGTTTCTTCTTATTCCTTTAAGTTTTCATTTATCTTTAACTAATATTGCACGTGATGACGTTTATGGACAACGACATACAAATGGATTTGTGGTTTCCTAAGAAGGAAACGAGGTGTTAGACCTTGGTAACCTATTTTAATTTTTTTGGTTGTTCAATAGATTATTAATGTTATTCTTACAGGTATTGATAAGTGATTAGTGCAGGTATTGATAAGTGGTTAGTGATGCTCACGGGGTATATCAAGATGTGGATGGTGGGGGTGGAAATCGTACAAATTTGGTAAGATATTTTTCTTGGTTTAATGAGTCGGACTCGTAGTGGATTCGAGTCGGATCGAATAATCTTGGTAATGAGGAGATGATACGTGAAAGTGTTGTGTAGTCGTTTGTAGCATAGAACACCATAGAAAAATCTTATTATTTATTGCATTATCTTTTCTTTGGTATGATTTGTATAACTTATTTCAATGTCCTCAATGGTTGATAAAAAGAAGGAAGCTTGCTGGTTTTGTGTCTAGTAAGAATGCTTAATGGTCTCACGAGTCGTTCACGAGGCGGTCATAGTCAAGAAAAATGCAAATTATATTGTGTATATGCGAATAACTTAATTTGGGATCACGTAATTGTTTTTTCGGTTTTAGAACATTTATGATTAATGCTTTTGCAAACTATGTTTCTAATGTATTAAAAAGTTTGGCATATGTATTTACTATATTTTTTATTATCATCTTTTATATTTGTGATTTCGCAAAAAAGATTATTTATCATTTACATCAACTAGGTGCTTTTTGTTAATACATATTTGTAATTAGATTTTCTTGTTCTTTATAATTATAAGCCTAGAAATTTATGTGTCATTAAAAGTATGAGCCATTACAAATCATGTTTTCATTGCTTATTATAATCTTTTTTGTAACATCCCATTTATCATCATGTAACCTCAAAACTTGTAACTATTGTTGTTAACTACTTTATGATGTATTTAGAAATTTCTATAAAAAGAAGTCTTAAAAAAATTAAGACAACAAATATTACTTAAAAAGGAAATTAACAAATTATAGTTAATAGATTTGTTTTACTTTTGCTATGGAATCAATACATACACATATAATTAAAAGCCTAGAAATTTATGTGTCATTATAAGTATAAGTCGTTACAAGTAATGCTTTCCTTGCTTATTATAATCTATTTTGTCACATCCCATTTATCATCATGTAAACTTAAAACTTGTAACGGTTATATTAATGATAACTAAGTGATTTAATGGGAAAACTGTCCCATCATATCAATATTTGTAACAAATAAAACTGAAGAATATTATTGATATACATTAAAATGTCAGTTAAAAAATCTTAATATAAAAAAACTCATGGTGTATGAAGAATAAAAAAGCTACAACACAAACTAATCATACTTCACACACAATACATTCAGTCATCCAAGATTCTTTTGGCCTTTGAACCTCGCCCAGTCCCTCACCAGAAAATTTAATTATACAGGAGCCCGTCACCGCAACAGGCGGATACCCGTTTATTTTAACTTATGTTTCAAAGATGTTACTTATGTTCTCTTCTTTCGTTTGGACCTTAGTTTATTTGGATATGAAATACTTTGCATTGTTATTGCTTAAAGTTATTTTACTTTATCATTCATTTGTACAGTTATTGTTAAAAAAACGTTTAACCGAATAATATTTGTTCGCTGCAAAATATAGTCAGAGGGTACCCTGCTAGTATACGATGTGTACCTCGCAAGGTAGGCATCTCACTTGCATCATTCTTGTTTGTGTATAACTTAATTATTACGATCAATTTAAAACACTTAAACCATTTTACAGAAGCTATATTTTTTTTTGAACGACAAATTGATATTATTAAAAAAACTAGCAAGGAGCTAGAAAATTACAAGGATATGGATTTAGGACATTTCATCCAGGAAATCCAATCAATATTGTTTTTACATCTATTGGAACACTAAGTAAAAGAGTACGAAACAATATCATCAAAAAGAAGCTCCATACGCGGATGAGAAGATCCAAAAAGCACTTGGTTGCGGAATTTCCAAATCATCCACCACATAACATAAAAGACCCCTTCTAGCATTTCCTTTTGAAGCTTTAGAAAGAACCGAGCTGTTTTGAAACAAAGCAATCCATCTTCGTAAAAGAAAATCTGGATATCAATTTCTCACCATTGAGCAATTTTACGCCATAAAGTCGAGCTAAATTACAAGAGTAGAAAGATGCGCGCATGATTCTACCAGCTAAAACCAACAATTTAGGACATATAATAGAAGGAATATCAATCCCTACGAAGTGAAGGTTAAGTCTCGTGGGGAGAGCTTACTAAACAAACTTTACGCTAAAAATATTTACATTTATTGGAACACTTTCACCCATCTAGTAACGTCACCACAATAAGGTAAAAGAATTCATCAATAATGTTCTAGCCGAGGTAAAACCGTAAAACTCACTAGAAGATCCAAGAATCATTCCCATCGATCTTGGCAGGAGAACAAAGATATAGACCCAACAATTCAACTAGATGGTGAAGTGCCTTCTTCCACCCTTCCAAGGGATTCTTACGGAATAGAAGCAACAAACGAATCATCAATGAGTTTTATCTGCAAACGTAATTAATTTTGAGCTCCAACGATATAAACGAGGAAAAGATCTGCTAGGGGACATCATTAATCAACAAATCTTCCCAAAAGAGAGTGTTCGCACCGTTTCCCACTTTTTTTTTCAAAAGCGCAAAAAGGTTACTACTTTTGCGGGACAAGATTGCGCTATTTCATGATACATTCCAAGGGGATAAACTAGAAACCGAACCCCGGTGTTTGTGTGGCTGAACAAAAGGAGACGATTTACCATATAAACAGCAATAAGACGATGCCAAATGGATGCATCTGCGAAAGAAATCTCTAAATCCGACTTTAATATTAAGGAATCTATTAAGGCAAGAAGTGGACACACCTAGCCCTCCTTTTTGTTTAGAAGCCAAATTTTAGGTTCCAACGAATCATAGGAATCTACTTTTTCATTTTACTATCGGCCCATTTAAAAAAATTTCTGCGAAGGGGATTCCAAGTCACGAAGAACACCCAAAGGAGCTTTATAAAGGACATATGATAAAGACGGCAGGACGTAAGGGACAGACTTGATTAACGTAAGACGTTTTTGTTTTTCCACCAACGGGAAAGTGTCTTAATTTTCTATTTTGGATAAATCTGTTAGAAAACTTTAACTATTATCTCATCCAAGCCTTTTCTTTAGAAGAGACATCCATACCTTGTCCAAGATAAGAGGAACGGAGTGGAAAAAGTAAAACACAATAATGTTAGCTTGCCGCAAGAACTTCCTCATTAGAGACTCCAATGCCCTATGAGTTTACTCTTTAAGAATATTTGATTGAAGACCTGAAGCAAAATAGAAGCATTTGAAGCATACGAACTATGGTAAGGATGTTTGCTCTATCCC
This sequence comes from Tanacetum coccineum, assembly GCA_026074375.1. Taxonomy (NCBI): domain Eukaryota; kingdom Viridiplantae; phylum Streptophyta; class Magnoliopsida; order Asterales; family Asteraceae; genus Tanacetum; species Tanacetum coccineum. The sequence continues at coordinate 261 of BQNB010159330.1, read as the reverse complement.
ATTTGCCAATGAAGACTGCGTCATCAGCATAGAAAAGATGAGATAACGTCAACGAATCATCAAATTGGATACCTGATATGTGCTTAATTACACATACCATTTTCCATTCTAAACAGACTTAAACGACTAAAAACGTACCAAAAATACTTTGTATTTGTATGTTTTGCTTTTGTATTGTGCAGGATACGGGTATTCAAGAAAAGGAACAAAAAGCTAAAATCAACAAAGCCAAGCACGGAAAGGATAGGGCCAAGTCAAGTC
>BQNB010159329.1:0-14925 GCA_026074375.1 Tanacetum coccineum | reverse complement strand
TCGGTTCCTATCCGGGTAGAACCGGTAGAACCGGAACCAGAACTGGGACCGGAATCGGAACCAAAAAAAACTATTTGGTTCGGTTCTCGGTTCCTATTTTTCTTAAAATTTCGGTTCTCGGATCCATCGGTTCCGGTTCCAGTTCCACCGACCCATGCTCATCCCTAATTTTTAATGACACTTAAATTTCTAGGTTTTATTTATATGTGTATGTATTGATTTCATAGAAAAGTAATAAAAATTTATACTACTTTGTTAATTTTCTTTTTAGGTAGTTTTTTGTCTTAATTTTTTTAACACTTCTTTTTAGGGTAAAGGCTACGAACGTGCTTTTCAAAATTTAGCGTAATGAACAACTTACTTTTTTATTATTGATATCACCAACTTACATTCAAATTTTGTTTCAACTTGAACAAAATGTTTGTACCGTTAGTTATTATGTGGCAACGTTAGTCCATTTAGCTAACGATCGTTTGAGAAAGTTGCAAAAGTCGTCCCTATGGTTTTCATATATTTTTTTCGAAATTTTTTTCTTTCGAACCGTTTTTTTCGAAAAAAAAATTTTGAAATTTTTTATCGAAACTATTTTTTTCGAAAATTTTTTATGTTTCAAAATTTTCTTCGAAAATTTTTAGACACATTTTTTCGAAAACTTTTATACACATTTTTATAAAAAAAATTCGAAATTTTTTTTATACACATAAAAAATTTACGAAAAAAAAGAAGTTTCGAAAAAATTTTATGTGTATAAAAATTTTTTATGTAAATTTTGTATATTTTTTGTGTATAAAAAAAAATTTCAAATTTTTTTTATAAAAATGTGTGTAAAAATTTTTGAAAAAATGTGTCTAAAAATTTTTGGAACATAAAAAAAAAAAAAAAGTTTCGATAAAAAATTTGGAAATTTTTTTTTCGAAAAAAATGGTTCGAAAGAAAAAATTTTCGAAAAAAAAAATATATGAAAAACATAGAGACGATTTTTGCAACTTCCTCAAACGATTGTTAGCTAAATGGACTAACGTTGCCACATAATAACTAACGGTACAAATGTTTTATTCAAGTTGAAACAAAATTTGAATGTAAGTTGGTGATATCGATAATAAAAAAATAAGTTGACGTTGGTATTATATAGCATTTACCCTTCCTTTTATAAAAAGTTTGAAATACATTATAAAGTAGTTATATTGAGAACAAAAGATGAATAAAGACAGGTTTGGCAAATCTGAACTGAGAATCACTTTTTTGCGTTTGGAACCTCTCAAAACGTAGTTTTGAAAAAGCAGGTGTGGACATGCTTTTTGAAAACGCTATTATTCCCAAAGTGATATATTACTAAACTACCCAAAAGAACATCATCGTGCTAAACAAAAAATCAACCTTAACAGTAAACTATGGCAAGAAAAATAACATGATTACATTGATAACTTTATCTTCAAAATTACAAATGATGAATCCGGTGAGAGACATGAATTGGAGACAAAAATCTTGAAAATCTCTTCTGAAGCTCAGCGTTAACCATATCCAACACTCGACACTCAAATGTCTGAGTAGTAATGAAATTTTCAAGGCTTTAAGATTTTAATGAAAATAGATGACTTGTCATTATTTTTTGAAGGAAATGAAATGAGATATGTGGTCTAGAAGATAAGAGAGAAAGACAGTAGGTAGTTAAAATGGAAAAATATGTTGGTAGCCTATATATAAACTTATGATATAATATACAAAAGTGAATATTAAAGTATGTTTAATAAATTTTACTAATCATGTATGAAAAGTTGGAAAATGTTTGTGTTAATTTTCTGTTAACGTATAAAATATACAAGTGTCTTTTTTGGTCAATTTACATGTTAAATTATAAATTATTTTGAATTTGACAAACACTCAAAACTGATGTTATTACGATGTCAAACAACATAATCAAATCCAAACACTTTATTTTAAAACCACGTTTTGTAACAGCTGATTATCTGATTATCCGTTTTCAAAACGGATAATCTATTTTAAATAAGCAATCCCAAACACCCCCTAAATAAACAATTTTTGAAGATTAAACAAGTGCAGTATCATAAGTTACTTTATTTGCTTGCAACCTTACAAACTAAGCAATACTAATGAACACATTACCAACATCATGAATTCAATGGTACTTTGAGTTTGACTTGAAGTTGTTTTGAACAGTCGACACATTTCTGATTTCTCCTTCTTGAGAAAACAATTGGAGCATTTAACGAATAAGAGATCCAAACGTGTCCTACAATCTGGGCCCCCATGAATCAGTTTATTTTAGATATATATACAACTTTATTTGGAGATACTAAGGTTAAAACAATGACCTGCAAGTAATACGGCATAACAAGCAACCAAACAAGTGAAATAACTTTACTACTCAAACTCGAACCGCACAAGTAGCCTTGCTGAAGCGTAAGGATCTCCTTTGCGGTTACACAATGGAACTGCACGTATTCCCCGCCTTAACTCGGAAACAGGAAGACAAGTTTGGCCAGCAAAATCATCTTTCTCGGACATGTCATATTCATGTACTTCAATTCGAAGTAAAGCTATTTCAGGAAGTGTCAATGGAAATGTAAACTCTTCGTTCCAAACAGGTGTCCAGTTATCTTCCTTTGGCTTCGTCTTTCTCATTATTTCGTCAGCAGGTGCTCCAGATATACCCACCTGTTAATCAGTTAGTATCTTTTACTTTCGAAGATCATTGACAAAAAACTTACGAACAAGTTTTGAGATTGTTCTTGCTATTAATATATATTTTCATTGACAAGATAGAAGCTTTGAATTTGATGCCTATCTATAAACGATAAGTGTATGTGACATGATTACAAATTTAATAATCTATTTTTTTTCGCATAAAATGAGTTAGGATGTTATACGCATCAAAGTAAGAATTTTGACCCATTTTGACCTGTATCCATTTAGACTTGAGTTAACTTGACCCATTTGACCCGTTAGAGGTAACACATAACCCATGTTGACCTATTCATAAGCAAACAGGCTAAAATCGGCATCTCTTAACATACATATTCAACGAGGATATGAAAATGACAACACACAAGAAATAGACGGTTATAGTAATTGTTACCAGAGAGATTAAAGATTGTTCAGTTCATTACCCTTGTGTAGAAATCTGGCGGGGAGTAAGTATCAAAATGAGTTTTCTTGAAATCAAGATGCCATCCATCTCCCATATAAATTTTTACCTGTTACATATCATATCACTAAGTAACAAGTATTTTTCAATTGTTGGTAAAGCTGGTTTTATTTTGGTAAAGGGTGCTGACCTTTAAAGTTTGCTTTACTGGAAGCTTTGCTTTGGAGTCGAAAACCTCATTATTCGGCCCATTTGTCATTAAGAAATCTGGTTTCTTAACATAACCACATCCTCCATTGGCTCTGAACATTCCATGCATCAACCACAACGATCTACCATATCCCTACATTAGCGATGCCGAATCAAGCTAATTTTCAAATCTAGTTTCAGGGTTATATTACCCACCAAATGCATAAAAAAGGTTACAAACTTAGGTATAGGTAACACCACCTCAAAACATAGTTTTGGAATATTTCTTTTTTTGGGACTTGATGTTTTTATATGGCGTGATAAGCTGACCAGATAATCGGCTGACCAGATAATCGGTCAAAATGATAACATGACAGAAACTTTTGATCATACTGACTAATTGACTACTCCTAACGTGGTACCTGAAAATCGGTTATCTAAGAAATTGCCTCATATTAAATAATTTGAAACTTTGATTTCCATTTCATTGATAATAAACATGATATGTAACACCCCTGCCTGAAGTGGCCACACCAACCTTTTGAAAAGGGAGGGCTTTACCCGGTTTCAATCTGTGTGGCGGTGGGTTACACCCCGTGGATTAGTTGGCCAAAGGGTCGGAAACCATGGTTACCCAAAAAAAAGAAAAAAGAAAACTAAAACTCATAATACTAAAAGGCTGATGCGCACCTGCATGTTAAATGCAACCATTTGAGCCCCGTGAAGCCAACCAATTAGTGGTTTGTAGTTGGAGGATGTAAAACGAGTGCCTTTAGGGTATATCCTAAGAATGTTCTTCTGTGTAAACCTGGAATGGTAAAAAAAAGTTATAAAACTTAACTTTTGAAACGATTTACAGCAGTTATCTGTATAAAATATAGTTATCACTCACACTTTGTGAAAGTGATATTCCTTCTATTTGCAAAAGATGGTACTAGTCTATACCTCACTATATCTTGTTGATGGCGTTCTGCAGCTCTTTCCAATGCCTGTTCTGCTAAACTTAAGCGTCTAACTTTATCCTTTTCGACTTTCAGTGCCTCCTCCAGTCCACCTTTGGGTTTGCCAGCATGAATAGCAATCAAATTCTTGTAAGCAGGACATGAATCGGTTTTCTTAACACAATCTTCTAAATCTTCAATATCATGGTCACTTTCATCACTGGCATCCTGCATACAATTAGCACAAAGTACTAAACAAACAAGCATTTTGATAGATTTAGCAAGATGGACGGGTTGGGTGCCGGTCAAAATAGAGTTGGATTTAAATGAATCATTTGGGTCAAGTTGACTTAAACACGTTTTTTTGTCGTTTTTTAGACTTTCATAAATAATTAATGCGCTAATAATTATTACAAAAACAGTTTATTACAATCACAATCTAAATATAGATTAAAATCCATCTAATAGCCCATATGTGCTAAATATAGACTTTGGGAAACCTTTAACCCATTTGACATGTTCCCTTTTAGCTAAACTTTTTGAATTTGACCCATTCAAGATTTAAAACAACCCAAATCGGTCCATAAATAAGTAAACAGGTAGAGACTGCCGCCTCTGATTATTTAGCATCAATCAGGATCAGACTCTTTTTTTAAAAAAGTATCATGATCCAACATACCTTATCATTTTTTTCCTTGTATGATACTGCCCTTGAGGGTTCTTCACCCCAAACATCATTATCGGGATCTTTAACCCTTTGTGACTTGGTGCGTTTGTCCTCTTCAGCTTCAAGGTACTCCTTTGGAGGTTTGGTTGAAATTAAAACCCTACACTTCAATTCATCAGGCGTCGGTAACTCATTCAATTTACCCGATTCAGGGTAATATAGCATACCTCCAAATGTTTCAGTAAGCATCTACAGAAAGAGTGCGTGAAAAAATTAGAAACAAGTTAGATGATGGACAGTCACAACTCACGTGACACAATAAAGGAGGATATTCACCTGAGCCACTTTTTCTTGAAGATCAGGTGTAAGGTGGTCTTCAAGTGTTATGATGACTGGATAAGGGGAAGATGCGAAAGCGTTCTCTTTGATTGATCTCAAGCACCTTAAGAGATCCACAGGTGTTGTCAGGGTCCTTCCATGAAGAACATGCACGTTATCTCTAGACGAATTTGGCCATAAATCAAGTTCTATGACTCTCACACCTCGTTTTAGCGCTTTAATGATTGGGACTTCACTGCAAGGGCTACTTAGCTGGTTTCCAGTCAAGTATGAATTGTGCCCCGTGTATATGAAATAATGGGATAATGGAGCGGTCATATCATGGTGAACCTAACATCAGAAACATCAAGTGCCTTAAAAACTGTTTAATGCAGAGATATGAATCAGAAGTAGAGTATGACAATGCATTAACTACTAGCAAATACATATAATCATTGTTGCCATTTGCAATAATATCCGATTATTATACAAGTATGACTATTGTTGCGAGAGCAAAATTACACAAATAAATATGATACAAAGGGCACAAATATACATTTTAGTTTACTAGTCCATATCCTTTCGTCTCTTATTTCCATATAAGTTTGCAGAAAGTGCGATGTGAGACAGGGGCGGACAACCTATAACTCAACATCGCCAGTTGCACAAAATTTAAACCACAAAGAAGAACCCATGTGATGCGCACATGATACCCTGAGAACACCCTTCGATCCGTCGTGTTGTGAGGTGTCATACTTAAAGGTTAAAGGTTTAAGGGTTAAAATCCCTACAATAATAAGCAAGTTTGACATCTGTTTAATTTAGTGATTTTAACTTTATTTCAAATATAAAAATCACTCAAACTTTTAATATGTTGTGTAATTTTTATGATAGAGTGACTTGAACGGAACACTTCTCAAACTTGATTATTATTTTGTGACTATTTTTTTTGTTCAGAGTTGCATAAATTGGTTATACATAAAGCTAGTTGAATGTAGTTAAATCAGTGGTGGGAGTTTATTATTAAAGTACAACATGATGATGCATATATGAACACTTTAAATAGTCGTTTCAAAATAATTGAACAAATTTAAAACTTGAATAGTTTGTGTTATTGATATAAAATTTGAGTAACCAAATTAGAACACTCATTAAACTTGCTTAATATTAAATGACATACTCCTATGATTTAAAGAGAAAATTACCTCATCGACTGTGAGCGTGGGACTATCATAATTTATACCATGTAAACATGCATACTGGTTCTATGCCATGAGATTGCTAAATAAATTTTGGTATTCACAAAGATTGGCGAATCATTCAAAATCTTCAAATAATTGAATTTTTTCGCATATTCCGGTTAAAATCATAAATCAGATTTTTAAATAATCAAGCCTTCAGCATGAAAATAAATAGAATAACATGATTTCAGTCGTAAACTGTCCAATTTTAAAGGATAGGTTGCAAATTAAAAAACAAAGTCACAAAATTTCTTAAGAATTTCAATGTCTACTTGTCTCGGAATGTATATACCTTTTCCAACAATTACACCTTTTTACATATTGTAGTATGTTACTTTTTAGGTGCTTTTGCCATTTCTGCGTTGACATTTATACCTTTAATATTTTATTTGTGTTTTGATTTGCACACTCAACTAAGTAATTTAAAAGTATAAATATTAAGGCACAAATATTTTGAATATGCAAATTCCTTTCCTTCACATATATACATGTTCAAACGGTGTTAATTTTGATGGGTCCACGTCCAAAAGAGGTGATGAATAATAATGTTGCCCACTTTAAACAAGCACATGTTCACAGGTTTTTAGTATTTGGACTATTCAAGACTATCCTCCTTTTTCTTACAGGATCATTGTGAACCACTTAGATCAGACTGTACCGACCAATGCTACTTCACCATCCATTCCCTTCATCAAACAAACCATCAAATAGCCACAGTTGTGATACTAATTGTCGTCGCCTTTAAATTATACAGATGAATCCTACTTAACCATGTATTAAGATATATTTATGAAAAATGATATACATTCTTAACATTCCTTTCTAATTTACCCTTGTAATGATAGGATTACGCCCCGTGTTCTTCATCTCTGTTTACAATCTTCACCGATTAGTACACATGTTGTTTAAGATGAACATAGTTATTACTGTTGTTTTTTTTTACTTTTTGCATAATCACACTTTTAACCTTAACTGATTAATTAATGTCTTCTTTAAAGTTTATACTTTGTAATATTAATTTAGATAATTTGATAAGTGCGATTACACTTTTCTATTCATTTATAGCAGTATGCAATTAAATTGAGACGTTATTTTATAAAATTACGTGAATTAATTTGAAACGAAGGAGTAGGAGTATGTATATATTTGCTTCCAAGTGGCTTAAGACGTATGAGAAGTGGAAAGTCAAATTTGAATCCTACTAAGACCGATCGTAATGGTGACCGATCGGTCGGTCGGGCATGTGTTTGATCTTTGAGACAGAGAGTAAAGTTGATACTGATGTAACAAGGATAACCGCGGTCACTTGCAGTCACCATTATACATCTCAAAATCAACGTAACCAGGACTATTATAGCTTGTCCTTATCTAACCTTTCGTTTTCCATTTACATGATTCTACAATGTGAACAATAACTAATTAAAGTCACAATCAAGCATTGATTCATCATCTATATTTTACAACAATGAATACATTTGACTGTTTCCAAAAGGTAATCACTTCTGACTTTTGGATTAATATACCAAACGCTTCTTAAAAAAACAAGTAATATGTTAAATTCAAGACTAACGAGTAATGACAAACGGATTAATATTCATTATCCACATGTTGCTCCTTACAAAATACACATAACTGACCTTTTCATCTGATAGACTAAAATATACGAGAAGTGATATATCTTTGTACTATTCTGACGTTAGAATTAACGGTTGCGAGTAAAGAAAAAACATAAAATATTCATTTGTGTAAGATATAAATAGTCATATCATTTATATAGCCAAGCTCAAAATATATAGAATTGAACAGTATCTTTATTTTCTTACTTTTTGTCCTATCAAACAATACTTTAATACTATTACATTATATCATTATATCACGTTTCACAAACTGTGTTTTGAATATTACGTTGACTAAACATAATCATTTTGCCAAAAGCAATGTTTTAAAACCTTGTTGACACGGCCAGTTAATTCGATAACCATTTTGATTACTGGAAGCCGGTTTTATTAAAAGAAATCAGTTGAATTACCGGTTAATTGACGGATCTATTACGGAACCGGTTATTAACGTATTGCCCAAAATATACAAAAGACTGGTTTATGTAATTATTCGCATTTTGCAAACTATATAATATACTTATATAAACCTTATATAAAGATGAAACAAAACAAAAACATACCTGAGATCCAATAGGAGGATTAAGTTCAGAACTAAACAAATAATGATGAAAATCCTCTAACGTAAAACTTTTCCTATTAATCAAAGAAGTAATAGGATGTCTTTTATGCAAAACCTGTTCCACAATCCTTTCAACTTCCGCAACCGATATCAAACCACCATTACCATCCTGACACTCTTCTATAAACTTTCGTAATTGATCAACTGTCATATGAATACCATCTTCTGAATACTTCTTAAATGCTTCTTTAACATCTGATGGTGGATCTGCTTCAGTCACTTTAAATTTTCTAGTGAAGCAACAACATACTCTATAACTTCCCATTTGTTAGGATGCAGTAAAATGTTGATAGATCTGGACTAAGGTTTTTGAGGGTTGTGTACAAATAATAATAAAGTTATGAGTGTGGATGCAGTTTTAGTTATAGTTTATGAGTTGCATATGAGGCCTGACACATGCATTGATATCATTAGAGAGAGATCTAGTTTGTGTGTGTGAAACCTGTTGGGTTTTTATAATAAGTTTGTTTGGTGTGAATGTGAGATGTGTATGAATGTGGTAGTTAATGTTATTAAAAGTTTGGTCTTATTTAATGTTAAAATTCGTTGACGAATGAGTTTCCCGCTTTTTCTAAGTCTTTGAGTCCCCATCAGGCCATCAGACAACACACTACTTATAAAATAAAACAGTAATGTGTAACAATTGGCTAGATGCAACTATTTAAAGCTAACACCAATGTTTTGAAAATCGGGTCTCTAATCGACCTGGTCGAGTCATCGAGTCACCGGGTTACCGGTTCAACTGGTTTGACAGCCGGGTTAACCCGGTCTTGCACAACAAAAAAATAAAAAAATATTTCTAATGATACAAATTTCTAATGAACACAATATATATATAAATATATAGTATAATCTAATAAATATGCTAATGATATAGATATATATATCATATTCAGGATAAAAATTCAAATAACAAGACAAATAACCTGAGAAGCTAAATTTTTTTTTTTAAAGTTTCCCTCAAAATTCTGAAAAAAATATCCGAACAAGCATCGCGTGTATGTTGGTTGTAAGTGAAAAAGATTGTAAGGAAGTTTTTTTTTAAAGTGATATATTTTTTGCAGAAAAAAAAATTATGAAAAAAAATTTTAGTATAGCATTAAATCGGTGTTTTTATTTGTGCATCCAACAATTCGTTTTGTACACAAAATTCTTTTGAGACTTTTTGCATCAAAAATTCTTATTGACGCATCAAACTAGAACAAGTTGGAAATTTTGATCTTCCAAATTTTTATTTTTTGTGCATTGTAAAAAAAACGTAGGAAAACTCAAAATTAGAAAAACTTCTTTTACAAAAGTTTTATGCACAACTACCTGATTTTGTGGAATTTGTTGAAATTTTTTGAGGAAATTTTTTAAAAAAAGTTTTCTTTTACCCTTCTCACGATATCTTTGTCTTGTTATTTTAACCTTCCTCTATATATAATAATGTGAGTAATATTATATATATATCATAGAAAAGGTATATATATATATATATATATATATATATATATATATATCTATATATATATATATAATAATTAACCGTAAATTATAATACATATAATTAATATATATAAAATACGGTCCCCATATATATAGGGGACCGTTCTTTGCAGAACCACTTTTTTGTACAGAACCTACAGAACCACTCTTGGACCAATAGGAATTTAATATTAATAAATAATTTTATTTAAATAGAAAGGGTATAATAGTAAAATGCATTTTCACCTTCTTTTTAAATTTTCTTGATTAAAAAATGTTTTTTTAAACTCTTTAATTTTCAAAATTAAAAAAAAAATTTAATTCTATATTTTTTTCAGCATACATATTTTTAGAAAAAAACTAGTGCATATATATATTTTTTAATATTGTTAATTTCATATGCTTTTAGCGCATATTTTTTTGCTTATAATGGTAATTGCACATATGTTTCTAGTGTACATTATTTAATCTTCAAACTTTATAACCAAAAATATAAACACATACATGTAACCTAAATTAACAAATCTAGAACATAAATATCATTATTTTTGTTTGATATTAAATAAAATACAATTCAAAACAAAAGTATTATCAAAATCATTACAACATATATGCACGTCTTCTAAAAACATATATGCACGTCTTTTGAGAACATATGTGCACGCCTTTTTAAAAAGAAATGCATTCGTAAATCATCTTCGCACATCTTCCAAAAACATACATGCACACTTCCAAAAATATGTGTGCACCTCTTCCCAAAACATACATGCACGCTTCACTTTCTCTTCAAATTCATTAGAACATATAAGTATTCTTGCAAAAATATATGTGCAATTGTGCACATTGCACTTTCTCGTCATATTCATTAGATTATATGTGCACGCCTTTCGTAAACATATATGCACGACTTCTAAAAACACAAATGCATTCGTTGATCATCTTTATCACACATCGTCTTTCTTATGTTTGAACCATCTTCACTGAAACAAATATATAAAAACAAAAATTATGCCAATGTTAAATTAATTGTAAAACAAATTGTTCAAATATATTCTAAACCATGACTAAAAATAACAACTTGGGCATCTTACGGTATAGCAGCTCATTTCAAATGTTAACATAGGACTTATAAGAATAATTAATTCACAACTCATAGATGGTTGAATGCTTACTCGAAAGCAAGCATATCGAATTGATTTCTTCCTGTTTCCACAAGAGTGAAATGGTGACAAATTGATTTCTTCCTTGTGCACGATGTCTATGTTGGGGACACTGGTCCGCCCGCACAACACAAAAGAGTAGATAAAAGAACACTGAAGGATACTTTTAATCTTTATAAGATGAATACAATATAAATTCCTTCTTAAATCTACCTACAAAACCCTTGACAGGTCTCACTACCATTCCTATATGCCAATAAACGTTTGGCAAAACACACATGTAATATCCACCTGTTGTGATCTGCTAGTACTTATCATGTATAAGTGATTTAGGTTCATATCAATTCTCAACGTCTAGCATGTATAAATCAAAAGTAATAAAGTAACAGTTGATAGTTAAATTCATAATTAAAAGTCACTTTAACAACAAATAGGAAAACAATAAAACAAAAAAAGAAAACCTCAAAATGATAGCCACCGCATTCACGATCGCCGCCACCGTCATCATCCACCTCCAACCGCCGCTGCTACTGTCCTCCTCCTCCCGCCTAACTACCTCTAACCAAACATTGAGCTTTCTTACCTAACTGCCTCTAACCAACCGGATCTATGAAAATGATACATACAAACAAACCCGGATCTCTAACCATGATACACACAGACAAACCCGAATCTGTAACCATGATATACACAAACAAACGGGATTTAATTATTTTTGTGTAAAAACTAACTCCGCGTCCAGCGGTTAGTGTGCCCCAAACGAACAACAATTGTGTCTTTATTTTCATGAAACAATAATCATCGACGACCGAAATCAGCAGGTGTATGTATGTGAGTAAATTAGATCTTAAGATAGGATGGTGAGATGTGTTTGAATGAGAGAGAAAAAACAAAAATATATGATGTGATTTATTAAAAGAGACAGTTTTGATAAAATGTAAATACCTAAAATACCCTTTTGGCTATTTTTAAGTATTACGTAATGTGAATAATTTACTAAGATGCCATTGTGCTTTAATAACCATTGATTAAATGATCCAAGGGTTAATAACTGGTTCTGTAAGTTCTGTACAAAAAAGTGGTTCTGCATTGAAAATCCCACTATATATATATATATATATATATATATATAATAGTTATTTTTATACAGGAATTTCTGAAGGAAAAGGTCCAAGAAGGAAATTAATAACACGAGAAATTGGCAGATTTGGTTTATATGCCTACTCGAGCTTGGTCTTAGTTTTGTATTTTGATATCATGTAGGCTAGGCAGAAGCGTAAACAAGCTCTAAAGGAACTGAGTCAAGAGAAATTAGACGCAATTAATAACACAAGGTTTTACAAATTTTATCCCCTTGAGGCACCCGATAACACAGTTATGCCAAAGGTTTGATTAGTTTTCATTCATTATAATAAAATACTTTACCTATTTACCATTAGATTTTGATCATCTGATGTACCATATGTCTTTATGTTGCAGACTTCATTTATAAATAGGTATTATGGCAAGGCGCATAAAGTACTCTGAATTGGATCCGTGATGCTGCAGGTAGTTGAAGCAACTGGGAAAATATTGATAGGTGTTGTTAATGTTTGCGTATAGCCGTCTTAGATGACTTCACATATGTCTAGCTGTATGAGCTTTGTTCAAGTTTCAAATATTTGACTTCACATATTTCTAGCTGTAGGAGAATAGCGATAGGAGTAATTGGTAAAATGGAAGTTTGACTTTTTCGTTGACTTTTGTTGAATTTCACTTTGACATATAACACACTTTCGTTGACTTTTGTTGACTTTTCTTCAATGTTGACTTTGACCCATCCAAGATTATAGAGCTTCATGCTGCTGCATTGTTGTTCTACTTTGTTATGCATATGGTAATAAACTAGCAAGTGGTGACTGCATAAAATGCATACGGCTGAATGAGATATACCTCGGGATATACCTCTAGACCATAAAACCTCAACCTCGATTTATAAACTCGGAACTAAATCATGCCCCCCAAAACCCCAACCAAAACGTGTATGACCCACGACCAAGAACCACATGGCAAAAATCACACCAAACTATCATCATTAACTAGACCACCAGACTACATCCACGAAATATAACCACGGCCAGAACGACAACCCAGTATCCCCAGACTAAGACCAACGCTACTTTGACACCGCAATCACCACTACTCATCACTAGAACCACGAGAGTGCCTAACACCACAACTACTGCTACTTGACACCACCTCCAAAACTACACGAGACCACAACCACTATGATCTAACCCCAAAACTAGCTCACCCCACATGAGCACAACCAACACAACTAACCACACGATCAACCATCACTACTGGAACATTTAATTTATTATGAACCATGGCCCCCAAAAATGACCATCACGACCATGACGAACTGAAAATAAACGACCACCACAACAGGAAACCGGAAAAAAAAAACAAGATGTCCCCAAAGACACAAAAAAACAACATGGAACTCTGGTTCTTTTTAGATTCTAAAAGCATGTTTCTCATATTGAAATCGTGGAGCCTGTTTGAAATGTTTAAAGGATGAACGTGCTGCAGATATTTGTTCGTAGAACCATTGAAGAACATGTAATGTTGGTAATCGCTCAATAGTACGAGTTATAGAACTCTCCACATGAATTTACATCATTGCTTAGAAGGTGGCAATTTCTACCCATGTATTTAGTATGGGTCGATTTGGCTTGTGCTTTTATCTCATACGGGTCAAGTGGGCTATAGACCAAATTATAGTTAGCTAAACGGGAGCTACTCAAATGAATTTATATCTGCGTTTAGTGATCAAATGTGCATATAAATTTGTCAGTGTTGTAATACAGCTTGTTAGTTTGTATGGCCATTGGTTGATTAAGCTGGATGAATTGGTTATATTCGGCAGATTTTTATAACCCCTTTGCGGAAGTCCAGACAGAAGAGATTGGGAGTTTGACAAGGTTTGTTAAATGGTATTGACTGAGTAAATGATAATGGAATAAAACTGCATGTTTATTGAGAAGCTAATGTGGCTATTTATAGCCTTACATGAACAAACCCACGTCTAACAAAGTGGAAATAGTAAACAACTAGTTCCTGATAAACAAACAGGGAATACTAGTAACAATCAAAACGGAAACAAACAAGACTTATTCAAAAACTAAACTAACTAAGACTTATTCAAACTTGAGAAAGACTTCAACATCCCGCCTTAAACTCAACTGTAATGATGTTCAGTTTACATTTGGATCCGCACAAACTCCCATAAGACTTCTAAACCTCGTGAACAGATCGAGCTTCAATGGTTTGGTCATTATATCTGCAACTTGATCTTGAGTAGGACAATGGACCAGCCTCACAACATTATCTCTTGTGAGCTCACGCAAGAAATGAAATCTGACATCTATATGTTTGCTTCGACCATGCAAAACAGGATTTCTTGAGAGCTCAACTGTGGAACTATTATCACAGAAAATCGTTGTGCTACTATTCTGATCATGATCAAGATACTCCATAATTCTCCGCAACCAAACAGCTTGACAAGCACATGAAGCTGCTGCCACAAATTTGGCTTCTGTAGTAGACAAAGTGA
>BQNB010159327.1:0-14925 GCA_026074375.1 Tanacetum coccineum | reverse complement strand
CTCCAAATAACGTATCCGAAACCCTTTCTTCGTCACTCTCGCCCTGTTGTGAATCATTCGGATTATTTTTAGTGCCAAGAATTGACTCATCTTCTGATATGTAACCAGAATCCTTATACTCCATAAAACATGGAGTCCAGGTGAAGAGTTATTTTGCTCGAGCCAAATAAACTTTCCCTTTAAAACTAACTTTAAAGGTTTCCAAAATGTTATCAGCTATATAAGTTTTAATACATAACCGTTTATGAGCGAACGAGGAGCTAGGAGACTCTTCGATGTCCATAACTTCACCCCATTTCTTACCGATTTTAGAGAATGTTGCATGCGACCAAAAACTCAGTGGAATCCCTTCAATGTCGACCCACACAACACGTTCATCACTAACAAAATCAAGTGTTGCAGCCTAAAGATCGTAGAACCACGAATTCGCTCCTGTGTGTTGTAACAATTTCCTTTTAGTCTTCTCATTTTTAGTTAGTAAATTAGGGATAGAGTTCAAGTCTTTTACTCTACCCATAACATGCCTGGACAGATCATCTGCATTAACACATGTATCATCAAGAACCAAAGCCGGAGAACTGGAAACTGGAGAGCTAATAACTGGAGGGCTGTTAAAGTCTTTCACAGCTGTCGCATAAGAACCTGATTGTTTGTGTATTTGAGGGAGAGGGAACCTCACCGAAGGAGGAGGTTTATTAGAACGTTCATAACGCACAGCATTGGCATGGAGGTGGAATCGTCCCACTCAAAGGGTACATAGATTACCAATCAACCATTCCATATCATCAACCCTAATGAAACGAACAAAAGCAAATCGCTTACCCGCTTTGGATTTGCGATTTGGTATGAACGCATCTACTACTTTGCCATACGCCTCACAGAGATTCCATAAGTCACGAGAGCCAAAACTATCCGGGAAGTTAGTGACAAAGACTGATTTAGATATACGAATAACATGATCCTCCTTTGAACGAAACGAGTGCATTATGAAGAAGAGATAGGGTGAGGTTATTGGATTGAAGGGAGATCGAGGGATTTGGATTGAAGGGAGATCAATGGATTTGGTTAAGGTAATGGGATCAGGAAGATGAAGATCGCCATGGGAGGGTTGCGGAGAAACCAAGGAAAACTTCAAAAAAGAAAAAAAAATGAGAACTCGTATAAGCATATAAAGATTAAGACATCTAGATGCGAACGAAAGTGAAAGACTCACTTATTAGTGGCAAATTCAGTTTTAGTTAGTATATTTTACGCCTAATCATTTGCTAAAATACTAATTGATTAATCTTAAAAATTTTGCAATGTTGACTTTTTATTATAAATTTTCTTAAGTCTGACCCGTCCAAAACGACCCGCTAGATTAAGTTTTCAAGACTCGTACTCTAAAGCATTTTGATGTAAAACGACGTTTCAGACAACTTTTTAGTTTTAGCCGAGACCCGAAACCCAACAGAAAATGACGAAAATGCCTTTTTACAATTCTGCAGCAACTTAAAAAATTCAGCAAGTGCTGATTGAATTTTTATAGTTTATCAAAATTTCAAACGGCCGCCAAACGTTCGTTTTTAAGAGTTATGAAACGATCCATATATCGAATCAAACTTACAGACATCCTCTACTATATTCTTAAGGCCAAAATCAGTTTTGAAAATTTTCACCAAATCAAAATCGACACACAAACTTTCTGCAGTAAAAGTGACACTTAAAAACTTCGCCAAACGCTATTTTTTGCACCCAACAAGCTTCAAAATACACCTAGCTAACCTATCTCCGTTCACTAACATCTCCAATCAATAATCCAACCTCAAAACACAACATGCACTAAGATCCATGGATTCATAATATAGAATTACATACATGCATACATAAATAAAATAAATCAACATAAGAAGTAAACAAAAATACTTACAATCTCATAGGAATGCAAGAAAATCAAAACACACAAACCCTCCTTGGGTTTAATCCTTTGCCGAAACCCCAACACCTAAAATCAAAACCTTGACTTGATTTTTATGACCCAATATCTTGTATAAATACTTATAATCAAACCCTTGTATCACCAATTGCACCAAAATCTAAGAAACCCTTAAAAATCAAAATCTTGAAAATCATATTGCATGTTGATTTTTAGTGTAAGGATTGATAATGGTTAATGTATTAGTGATGTATAAGTGATTAAAATTGGTTGGTCGGTCACAGAGAGAAAAGAGGGAGAGACAGACAATTTTTTTTATATACTGTGTTTTTGACTATGTGAGTTTTATAAAAAGAGTCTAACTCTTAATAAGGGAACAAGTAAATGTCTAGTTATTTTCCAAGATTACACAAAAATATAGGAAGTGTTTGTTTTAGAGTTTAGTAGGAGAAGTAAACATAATAAAGCGAGTGTTTGTTTTGAGGTTAAGTAGGAGTTGATAAAACATAAGGGGTGTTTGGTTTTTAGTTTTGTAGGAGCTAATTAAAAGAAAATGGATGTTTGATTTTTATGTTATATTTATTTTATATTTTTATTTTTATTTTTCTAAAACATTTATACCACAATATTTGTTTTAAAACACTTAGTTAAAGTATTAAAAAGTGTTAAAGTGCTATATTTGATACGGTTTTGGCTAAAACACAAGAAAAATCACGGAATATTAAAAATAGAATAATTAAACTCCCGGAGTTAAAATCTAAAATTTTTAACTTCTCAAATGCTTAAACGGATATAAATCTTAAGCACGGCTCGCAAATAGCCAAAAACGACGATTTTCACTAAATCGGCTAACAAGTAAACATGAAACTTTTATTCAAAGGTGAAAATAAGAACGGATTCGAGATTTAATGTTGACCGTAAAATACGAGATGTTAGAAAAAACACCCACAATGAATGTATATAAACCCTTAATCATCCTCAATTGTGGATTATAGCTGGCACTCATGCAAGATAACTCAATCATTAGTGGCAAATCCATAGTTAGTGGGAAATTAATGCAGAGAGTCGAGAGATAATCGGAGTGGATCCGCTTAAAGAAGGAAAGAAAAGGATAGAAAAAAGAGACAAAGCAAAGTAGGATTGGGTAAAAACCCAATTTGAGCTGGGTGGGTCGGGGTGGGAGCATTTAATGCAACCCGATGGGTCGACCCAGCGTATGCAAGTGAGGCGCCCACTTATTGTTAGTTTTAGTAATATAAGACATCATTTAATTTGTACTCTAGTCCATATAATATAAGGGGTAGTTATTAATAAAGGAAGGTTATTAATCTTTTATATAATAAAAGAATTACTTTATTTTGAAGTTTTTATGATATTTGATCTTATAGAAAAAAATTTTGATCAATTAGAATGCTTGATTTGACACGTAAGTAAAATCAATTGGTTAAAAAATCAAAATTAAATCCAATTTGATCAAAATTGAATCCAATTTAATCAAAATTAAAAATTTTGATGGAAAAATTTGGTGAAAAAAAACACATAAAAATATATGTTTTAAATTTGTGAAAACAAAAACTTATACAAAATAGGAGGTAATTAATAAAACTTTAGTGGTTGAATTTGAAATAAATAATATGGAGTGAAGAGTAAATTTATTAGTTTTCATGTTTTTAATAACTTTAAAAAATAAACAAATAACCCATTAGACTTTGTACCCTTGGACTTTATATTTTAAAAATACACCATATTTGTTATTTTAAAAATACAACATATATAAGCACAAGATTATTAATAGCAAAATGAAAGCCTTAATTATTGTGTATATAAATAAGTAAACGCGGTTGTAGGTATACAAACAACTCATGTTTTTCATCTTTAGAGTTTAAGTAAGAATATAAGGAAAAAAAATATTTTTACTATATGCGTTAATTAAGGACTCATTGTTATTTCATTTTATAAGTTTATCACATGCGTACATGGATTTTAATATTAAATACGGTTAAATTATTATTAACACATATCAATGTAATTGGCAAACAAAGGGATTAACATTCTTTGTTTAATATGATAGGAAACATTTTTTATAATTGTTAGAATTGTTTAAATTAAAAAAAACCCGCATCACAATTACTGAATGGTAAATAAGACATTCAATGTACATGTCCGCGTATATGCCGGACAGGCTAATAGCCCGAACGGGCCACACAAAGCCCAAGCGAACCACTCAAGCCCAATCGAATCATTCCAGACCAAGCAAGCCATTCAAGTCCGAAAGGGCCACAAGAGTCCGAACGGGTCATGAAGTTCCGAACGGGTACAGGACGTCAGCCTAGTAAACAACAAAGCGCTGACTTCATTTCAGAGACCTACAGGGCAACGTCATCAAAGAGATAACGTCACCATAAACACAGAAAGATAGTGACTACACGATAAACTGTGACGTCAACTAAAGAGATGTCACCATCTAAGACACAAGCGATAGAGACATGACGAAAGGGTCGTCATCTACATGCCAGAAACCGTACATCTCTACAGTGTTTCGACTAGTATAAATACCCCCGTATTTACTATTCAAAGCAAAGGCGCAATGTTTTTTATGATGCTTTTTTCCATTTGCATCATTTTGGACGACATAGGCCCACGCCAACCAGATGATGTGATTTTGTGTTGTTCGTTTTGGTTTGCATTAATAAAAATGTTTATTTCATTGATTGTTTATTGGGTTTGTGTGTATAATAATAATTTACTTTCTTCTCTTCGTCTCAAAATAAGTGTTTAGTTGTCGATCTTTTTAAAGTCAAATACTGTTCAACTTTAACTTAAATATTTTTTTTTTTTGTTATAAAAATACTTGATGAACAATTAATACCAATGAAAAATCCACTTAAAACCCTATCATTGTCTATATATTTGCATAAATAATTATATGACACACACAAAAATAGTAAGTTAAAAGTGAACTAGTTTGACTCTGAAAAGTGAAACTTGACATTTTTTTTTGAACAACAGCTTTATTAAATGACTTAGGCCCAGGAGCTAGAATTAGACAATTACAAGATACGGGTTTTTGAGTTCAATCGATCCATTTGAACGAGGCTTTACATCTAAACTGACACCAATAATAAAAATAGAAACAATGTTATCAAAATCCTCGCCTGTGTAGGAGTATCATTCCGAAAAGAATCTTATTACAAACAACATACCGACCACCATAAACAATAGAAGATGCCTTCGAACACCGCTTTGAGATTTGCCTGAAGCCTAAGAGATACCAACCAAGTGTACCATTCCTCATAAGAAGAAACATCAACGTAATCCACATTCCACCAAGACGATATTTTCCGAGCCAACTGTCTAACCAAATTACATTGGAAAAAATATGACAAGAAGATTCCGCCTCACTGTTACAAATAGGGCAAACTATCGAGTCAATTTCAATACCGCGACGAGATATATTCATTCTAGTGGGCAGGCCATCCATTTTTATTTTTCAAGCCATGATGTTCACCTTAAGAGGCACAGATTTAACCCTCTCTACCCGAGTGAATAACAGGAAAACAATTAGCATCAATCACTTGCCGAATAGACTTCACCGAAAACTCCCCTGAATTTTCAAGCGACCAAACGTACCTGTCAACAGCAGATGAGAGGGTAATCGTGCTAACCAACCTGGAGAGATTGTCGAGTTGAAATTCTTGACATTTATTTTGAGACGGAGGTAGTATAAGGTAAAAGTTGACGTGGTGGCGTCTAAAATTCATGCATATAACTTAATGCACCTTGCACTCTTATAGTAACTAAGAGTAAGTGTACTAATGATCACCAATAGACCAACATTCACACTGTCACATCAGTTTTTGCTTCCACGACAACTTCCAACTTACGTTGTGTTCTCGAGTTTGTTTTTGAGGAGAAAAGAAAAGAAATGCTAAGAAATATACATAATTTTGTGTTCTCAAGTTTTTATAAATAAGGAAAGAAAAGGTTTACATAGGAAAGATGAGGAAAATTTTGGACCAAAGTTATCATCTCATTTTTGGGGTGATTGCTTAGGAAAGGAAATGATACATCTTATATTTTGGTTAGAAAGACTATATTACCCCCACCAACTACAAAAGTTAATATGCAAGAGGGGCATTGTAGTAAATTGTCATATTTACATTACTTTCCTTCCAACTTAAGAACATGAATCATACACACTTTTCTTGCATTTCTTTTCCGTTTTGTCCGACTCGAGAACGCAAACAAGATTGTATGATATCCTTTCTTTTCTTTCTCTGCCCTCCCATTCTTTTCTTTTTCTACCATCCTAAACTCGAGAACGCATCGTTAGTGTAACAAGGAAATCGGTGACACTACTAAAAACATACCCAAACAAATTCATGGAATAAACATTCACACACACAAACAAGTCAGTCGCATAATCAACCAACTTTTTTTTATTAGGGTTTAAATGCGACCTAAAGAGAGTGTGTAATGGAAGGATGTGTCACAAATGTTGGTCGACTAACATGAAGACCGAAGACTTCACCTACTTTTATACTTGGTCTAACATTTTTAAACAGTCTAAATTGTCATCATATCAGTTATGAGTATTACAATACCTAGCATGGAAAGTTTATGCTTATTGAAAAGGACTAAAAGACCTCTAATATTGATGAGTGTTGCCTATGATGATCCGGTCAATGTAGACCTCCAATGGTGATCCGGTTCAATTTTGTATGCGTGAGAAAGAGGAGAGAGTGTGTTTGCTTTTCGATGTACGTGCAACAATGGTGACAATAGAAGAAATGTAAAATTTTCAAATTAAAAGTTTATAATTTGTATAACCCTAAAGTTTATAGTCTTGTAACTTAAGGGTTCGTTTGATTTTAGATGGGTTTAGGTTTATGTTTAGGATTAGGATTAATATTTGAATTTATATTTGTATTTTGACTTGATATGGGAAAAATATAATATAATATATAATTAAATATTATTTTTTAAATATTTGCATACAATTTAAATGAATATTTACATCATTAAAATTATAACAACAAAAATTGAAAACAAGAAAGATAGTGGTTAAAAATCAAAATGGACTCACAAAATATGTAAAAACCTAAGTAAATTTTGTAAACCAAGCTAGTGAGGCTGGATTTGTGGAAGCCATGTATGTGGGCATGAACACCATTTTTAAAACCCACATACTTGTACCAAACAATATATGTATTACACTTTTATGTCAAATCCTAAAGTTAAATACCGGATAACAAACGGGCCGTAAATGTTTTATAGTATACTAAATGTAAAGGTATTACAGATGATTTTTCCTTTTAACCATGGTTTGTGATTCTTTGATTAATTAATTCACGAGTTTGCAACCATGAGCGTGCCCGCGATAACACGAATCTAGAAACTCAAACGAGTCGAAACATTATTATGCGACTCAATCGAGTCAGCTTTTTTTTAGTTAAGTTTGTGTTCGAGCTTCAAAAATAAGCAAGAAACATGTAATGAAACAAGTTTGAGCTTTTAACACCCTAACTCATGTAAATTTAACTCCTAATCAACCATGTTACTCACCAAGCTACCGAGTAAATGCTGATTTTAGCTCGTTTGCGGTCCTATTTGAAACCACTAACAAATTTAATCAAAAAATCGTTTCAATGTTTCGTGAAAACTAAATCCTAAGAATATTTCTCAACATTCAGTAGCTTAATATTTCAACAATAGCAGCCAATGTTATCAATATTTTGTGGTGTGACAACAAGATTATGTGTTAGTTTTATGGAACGGGCCCTGGCCAACTTGTGCCGAGAATGTGCGCCAAGTGTTGGATCGGAAACAAAAGTTTCGTTAAAAGTTTGGTCATTGTCATTTTCCCTTAAAGGGTTATGGGGGCTGCAAGTGTTATTTACGCAAAGCAAGTAAAAAAGTTGAAAAAGCCGGGATGCATACTACTTTTGGTATAAGGTATTATTGGTATTACAATGACCAATTTAGTTATCATATATTGTTGACCAAGAATATGTACGCCAATTGATGTAGTTTGAAAATGGAACCTATGAACGAACACCTTTATCGCTAGTTATTACAATGTATCCTTTCTGTTTAAAAAAAAACGTTTACGAACAAAAAATAAGTCAATTATAATAATATATGCAATTAATGCTAATTTTAATTCATAAAAAGTCAATTTACTTTCATAATTAATATAGAAATTAAAATTAATTAATTAATACATAGTTTCATTATAAAAGCGACGTAATAAAACCAATTAGGCTAAGTGTTATGGTGACCGCATATGCGACCGTCACATCGGCGTCAACTCAGCTTTCTCTCTCCTAGATCACACACAGACCAAACACCCGTTATGGTGACCGCACAGGAGACCGAACACTTTTTTTTTAAATTAAAAAACATTACATTAATATATACTACATTATAAAGGAGGAATAAACACATCCTAACTCCATGCCTGACTTCGAACCAAAAATTCAGATTCAGACACCCGAACCTACCAAACCAAAAATTCAGATTCAGATTCAGACAACACCCTTTTCATTCTAAAAAACGGCACGCATGCATCCACCAGAGGTGGTTATCGACGGCGCTAGCATTGACCGACGGCTGGCGGTGGCTCTAGCCACGAGACTATCTGGATCAGGGTCGTAAAAGGGAGGGGATACCCCACTCGCCGGCGGGTGATGTTCCGATCCGCCATGAAGTCGCCGAAATATATGGTACTTTGTTTTCTTTTTCAGAATATTTGAGGAAGAAGATGACTCATAACTCTTTATTTTAATACTTTTGTTTCTAAAAAAAAGACTCTTAGATTACCATGTCCATCTCACTTTCCAAGCCACTAATTCAACTATAGACAAGTACTTATGTTATTTTATTATTAATAATCCGACTTTTTTATATGGAGTAATGTCACACCCCGACAAAGGCGGAAACTTAGAAGTGCAACAAAATGATCAATCATAACACAAGATAAAAAATAGAGAAAACTACATTGCATAAACTCCAAGTGCTATGAAGACCATCAACCTTGAACAAACTCAAGTGATGTCCCAAATTGCAACTAAAATCCAAAATCTCTTACAATTATTCATATGCCTTCACAGGGGACCATAATCCAAACTTAATCCAAAATATCTAAATACTAGAATCAAACAACAAGCAAGCAAGACTTCAAACGAAATTCCACACGGGATACTTCTAGATCTGCTATCACAATCACCAAACTACTCCTCTTTCACTTCACCTGAAAATGATACTCGAAAACATCAACAATAATGTTGGTGAGCTCGTAGGTTTGACCTTAAACCCAAAAGCTGTGCCAATATTTCAACAGTGGACAATAGTGCTATATGACAGTGAATATATGTTAACAATCCAAGACATAGCATCCCCGCTAGTCAATCACAATATGTCACTTACGCACCTAAAGGGCCTACCAGCTGGAGCACTATATTAAGGAAAATCACACAGAACCTTGCATGCCAAACACAGTACATGCAAGTACCACACAGAACCTTGCATGCCAAACACAGCACATGCAAGTACCATACAGAACCTTGCATGCCAAACACAGCACATGCAAGTAAATCAACACATAATATTCACATAGCAGTCATAAGCACATATCTTGTCCCAAAAACAAAACCACATTTCGAACAGATCAATTCAAAACATTTCAAAACACGCTTGAGTATCATTTTCCCCCAACGAAAAAACCATTAAAAAGTAGGGCTACGAGAACTCACCTCAAGCAAGTCTTTAGCAACCCAATCTCAATCACACAAGAAAATGCAACGACGCCCGCACACGACCTAGTCCAGTTAATGTCCCAATTAATCATCCAATTCCAAAACAATCCTCACGTTTGATGCATAGTGTTTTAGACGCGTTGTACAATTACCCAAAACAGTTTAGTGGTGTGATGGTTGACGACTTAACTCCACAATCATATCAATCTCATTCCCTGATAATACATACTTATACTATTTAGAGAAAATAGATAAGTAATATAAATAAATATATATAATTAATAATTATAAATATATCTCGACAAGTCCATTCGGTAAACCTTAGACACTTCAAAATAATCATTATACGGTTGAAAATGAAACGTTTACTCATAATAAACACATTAGAGAAGTTTTGAGAAAAATAATATTTTTCGTCTTTTAGTGAATTTATTAAATAAATAAAATAATTAAATATTATTTTATTAGCTAAAATCAAAAATCATGTTTTTAAGAAAATTTTTAAGTATAAAATTTTTACGAAATTTCGACATGACCCGTACGTTTATACAACGTTTTCTAAGGTTTCAAACCTTATTCTCAATAATTTTTCACAAATTCGACACTTTTCGACAAAATTCCAAAATCTCAATCTTTAACACTAACCAACACTTTTTCCCTAAAATATCATTCAATATCACTTCGTAAATATATTTCCACTTTCAAAATTCTCATAACTACTAAATATCGCTTATTGGGCTTTAAGGCCCAACAAGGGTCCATTAGGACATTTATAAGTCCAAAATATAATCTAAGTCCAAAACCAAGATTCATTTACATATATAAGTATATACTTATATGTAGAAATAATCCAGACCACAATAAGCCCTCTCATTAAGCCGCGGCTCAAATAGAATTATTGGGCCGTGAGTCCATAAACTTCAAAATACGTATATTAAGCTTAAAAATAAGTATAGAGCTACGTATCGCATTTGGTTGCTACCATAAGCCTCAAAAATAGTCCACAACATACGCCATAATACAAAATAATCAAAATCACTTTCCTAGTGATTTTGGGAATCTACACATGACATATAAGCCTAAATAAGCCAAGAAATAGCTTAAAAATAAGCCCGAATAAGCTATACAAGCTACTATAAAAAAATAAGCATTTTAGCATCATATATTATTCAATCATCACGACCATGACATCAAAACTACAAAAACCCTCTTTTTTCTTTTCTTTTTACACAAACCAAACACACCATTTTTCTTTCGTTTCGCTTCCAAAAATCAATTTTCACAACGATCAACTAGTACAACTAACATCTATGCATCAAAATAAACCAAAAAAGGACAAACAAAATTTAAATTTGAAAACTTACATGAAAATCTTCAAAAATATATATTTCAACACGAACCGGACAACCCAAACGTTGTATAAATGAACACCCAAACACTTGTATCAACCCGGAATATCACGTTCTCGAACAAAGTTGGAAAAATTTTGGTGAATTTTTGTTGGTGAGGTCGGACAAACACACACACACACTCTTAGGTGTGTGTTTTTTTTGAAAATGAAATGATAAGGATTATGGGAAGAAAATGGTATCTTATGTACATCCTTAGACAAGTTAGCTAAAATTAAGCCATCTTGTCTCCCCTCCCTTACTTGTAACCGGTTAAGGCATCCTATGGGTGTCGGGTCTTTCTTTTCGTGTCGGGATCACTTAAATACTCGTAAAACTCAACCGTAAAATTTACCCCAAAGTTCATTAGCATTTTTATTCACTTTAAAAATACTTTTCCATTTACCTAGAGTATTCACACGACATATTTTCACTTTACATCCTTCAAAAACTCATTTGGACATTAACGGACGTGTCAGACTCATTTTTCGTCATTTCTCAAAATTCACGGGTCGAACCACCCGGAATACCAATAACACAATAATACTTTCCAAAAGGGATTATTAATCACAATAAACCACAATTCATCACATATCTCATAAAATCACCACCGTCAACACGGTACAAAATCTGAATAAACTGACAACTGTCAAATAGTCAAAGGAATATTAATGAAATATTCAGAACACAAAAGGGCAAATGTTACATTCTACCCCTCTTAAAAGAATTTCGTCCCCGAAATTCAACTTCTAAAATTACTAAACAAATGCGGGTACTTAAATTTAATCTGATCTTCACGTTCCCACATGAATTCAGGGCCACGTTTTGAATTCCACCGAACCTTGACGATGGCAATCCTACTACGCTTTAACTTCTTAAACTCTCTTTCCAAAATTTTCACAGGTTTTTCCATAAAATTCAACTTAGCATCAACTCGAATCTCATCTAAAGGCACTTTCAGCGTTCGATCAGCCAAACACTTCTTAAGGTTTGACACGTGGAACATGTCATGAACACCATTCAATTCCTCAGGCAAATCTAACCGATAGGCCATAGAGCCTACTTTCTTAATAATCTCAAACAGTCCAACAAACCTAGGTGCTAACTTCCCTTTCTTCTCAAAGCGTACCACACCTTTCCAAGGCAACACTTTGAGCAAGACATAGTCACCTACACTAAACTCTAGAGGCTTACTCCTCTTATCAGCATAACTTTTCTAACGATCACGCGTAGCCTTGAGTCTATCCTTAATTTGCGAGATCTTCTCAGTAGACTCTTGCACTAACTTAGGTCCTATCAACTGACCTTCTCCCACCTCAGCCCACATAATTGGCGAACGACACTTTCTACCATACAATGCCTCAAACGGAGCACATTTCACACTAGAATGATAACTATTGTTATACGAAAACTCAACCAACGGAAGATGAACATCCCAAATTCCCCCGAAGTCTAGGACGCACGTTCTAAGCATGTCTTTCAAAGTCTGAATAGTACGCTCAATCTGACCATCGGTCTGAGGGTGATAACCCGTACCATGTCTAAATGAGTCCCTAAAGCCTCTTGCATTGACTGCCAAAACCTTGATGTGAAACGATTATCACGATCCGATATAATCGAGATCGGCACACCATGTCTAGCAACTATCTCATTCAAATACAATCTAGCCAACCATTCCAACTTATAATCCTCACGCATAGGTAGAAAATGAGCAGACTTAGTCAATCGGTCCACAATGACCCAGATTGAGTCATGTCCACTACTAGTCCTATGCAACTTAGTCATAAAATTCATAGCCATCCCTTCCCATTTCTATATGGGAATCTCAGGTTGCTGGAGCAAGCCAGATGGCCTTTGATGCTCAGCCTTAACCTTCAAACAAGTCAAATACTTACTAACATACTCAGCTATATCCTTTTTCATTCCAGGCCACCAATACCTATCTCTCAAATCATAATACATCTTATCAGCACCTGGGTGTACATAGTACTTCGACTTATGAGCTTCATTCATTATCAGAGTTCTCACATCACCCTTCAAAGGTACCCATATTCAATCCAGGTAGTACAAAGTTCCATCACTTCTCTGTTCTATCATCTCATCCAAACCTTTCTGCAATCCTGCAAACTCATCTACAACCTCCTTCTGAGCCTTCAGTATCCTATCCTTGATACTCGACTTAAGGGTCATATTCATAGCTCTAACTCTCTTAGGCTTTACTCTTTCCTTCCTAATTAGGGCATCAGCCACCACATTCGCCTTACCAGGATGGTAGCGAATTTCACAGTCATAATCACTAAACAACTCTATCCAATGACGCAGTCGCATATTCAACTCTTTCTGACTAAAGACATGCTGAAGACTCTTATGGTCCGTATAGATGACACTCTTTGTCCCATACAGATAATGTCTCCAGATCTTAAGTGCAAACACGACCGCACCTAACTCTAAATCATGGGTAGTATAATTCTTCTCATGAATTTTCAACTGCCTAGACGCATAGGCTATCACATTACCTCTTTGTATTAACACACAGCCTAGTCCTCGGACGCATCACAATATACCACAAAGTCTTCTGGTCCATCGGGGAGAGCTAGAATAGGCACATTACATAACTTATCCTTCAAAGTCTGAAATGCCAATTCCTGTTCCTCACCCCAATCGAAAGTCTTACTCTTCTGAGTCAAGATAGTAAGAGACTTAGCTATCTTAGAAAATTTCTCAATGAACCTACGGTAATACTCGGCTAATCCTAAGAACGAACGAACCTCAGTCGGAGTTCTAGGGGCTTTCCAATTCTTAACAGCTTCAATTTTACTAGGGTCTACATGAATTCCATTACCATTTATCACATGCCTAAGAAACTGCACTTCTCTTAGCCAGAATTCACAATTAGAAAACTTAGCATACAATTTTTCCTTTTTGAGCAGTTTCAAGACTAACATTAAGTGTTCTACATGCTCCTCTTGAGTCTTAGAGTAGATTAAGATATCGTCTTTAAACACTATCACAAACTTATCAAGATACGGCCTACAAACTCTATTCATCAAATCCATAAATATTGTTGGTGCATTAGTCAGACCAAAGGGCATTACAGTGAACTCGAAATGTCTATAACGAGTTCTAAACGCAGTCTTTGGAATGTCATCCTCATGCACTCTCAGCTGATGGTATCCAGACCTAAGATCTATCTTCGAGAAAAACTACGACCCATGCAGTTGATTAAATAGATCATCAATTCTAGGAAGTGGATAACGATTCTTAACAGTCAACTTGTTTAATTCTCTATAATTAATGTACATCCTAAAAGAACCATCCTTTTTCTTAACAAACAATACTGGCGCTCCCCAAGGCGATGAACTTGGTTGAATGAAACCTTTGTCTTGGAGTTCCTTGAGTTGTCCCGACAACTCATCTAATTCAGAAGGTGCCAAACGATAAGGAGACTTTGCTACCGACATTGCTCCAGGGATTAACTCAATTCCCGAAACTCAAAATCCCTAACCACAACAACCTCTTCTTGTTTCTTATCACTAGCCTTAGCACTCATCAACAATCTCGCTTTCTCATCTAGTCTCTCTCCTACTACTCTAAGCACCTTTCCATCTGGTAGTGGCATCCTCACTACCTTCTCATGGCAAATTATTTCAGCCTTATAATTAGACAACCAGTCCATACCTATAATCATATCAAAACTTCCATGCCCAAAAGGTATCAAATCGACGTCAAAGACATGACCCTCGATTTCTAGTTTACAACCCTTAATAAACTAGCTGCCCGCTAACTATCTCAATCTCATATCTGAAACCTAAGTCACTAGGCTCTAAGCCTAACAGAGGTATAAAAGTAGTAGAAACAAAACTAT
>BQNB010159326.1:0-14925 GCA_026074375.1 Tanacetum coccineum | reverse complement strand
GTTAAAAATGTATTTTTGCTCAGGATTATAGAAATGAAAATACTTTTTTTTTCTTAGGATTATAAGGACTTTTAGTTCAAGATTATTTATATCTGTTTAGGTTAAGATTATTGATATGGATATATTATTAGGTTTAAATTTACAAAAGTAGCCCTTCATGGAAGCAAAGTGTATTCATGCAAGAAATTGGTTAACTCGTGTCGTACGTAAATTTGAACCCGGTTTGGATAACCCAAAAGAGTAGCTTACGTTTGTTATATTGCTTTTAAACATTTTTATAGATAAAAATTCATGGACAAAATCGTAAATACATTTTTGGAGTTTGAAAAATGATGAAGTCTAAAAATACGCAACATACTTTTCTAAAAAGAACGTAACCTACTTTTTTATTGTCAGCATCGCTAAATAACTTTCAAATTTTATTCGATTTACATAATATGACCGGGTATTGACCGATATTTGACATGTTTGACCGGTTACCATTTACAAAATTTACAGAAATGGTCCTTGTTATTTGCGTTGACTTTTCACCTTTAATCTTTTGATTTTTTTTTTACTTTTTTTTCATTTATTTATATATTAATATTTTTACATTTATCGTACTTTTTTACCACTTAGTTATACACTAACTTTTATTATATTTATTAGATTTTTTTATTACATTTTTTTACATCTATCTATCTATTATCTCATTAATATAAGATAATTTCTAAATACGTGTCACAATTTTAGACTAAACACGTCACCATTTATCTACTTGCGTGAATTTCTAACCATTCCACACCACGTTCCTTACTATTAGTTTAGTTACAAATAAGTAACTTCACCAGAAATCACTTCGAGTCTCAAATCCCAAACTGCTTTCAAGAATCAACCCTAATCAAATTACCATGAATGTCCTATTAAGATGATTGTATTGTTGGATCTTCAATTAGCAGAGATTGAAGAAAGGTGAATTGGTAAAACCTACACGTGCCCATTTTATATTGAACTTCCGTAACTGTGTGAATCAATAAAAGGGAATGTAACCCACCACATTTCTGTAACTGCTTCCTGAACCGCCAATTGAAACAAAATACTTAGCAAATACCAAGAAAAAAACAATGAAAATTGTCAAGTTTATAAAATTAAAGATTAGTCTCTGTCTCATCGTGCCACAGATTCGCTCCAAAGATGTGCATTCGTTACGATCATCTTGAGTTGCGGTTGGCGGTATAAATTTGAGTTATTGTGGTGCCCTTATAGTTGGTTCAGTTTATATGTATACCTTGTGTTGATGTAATGCATCATAAATCAAAAGAATTCGTCAAAATTATGCAAATAATGTGTCTATATGATAGATCCTTTCTCCCTGGTTTTAACTTTATAATATGATTTTATCGATGCAAAAATCGAATGGATAAATGCCAAGTGAGGCTCTGTGCTAATGAGAGAGAGAGATTATGGAGGAGAGAGTTTTTGTTTTTTCAACTTTAAGAGTTCGACTATAAATCATATAATTATATACAATATTCTAGGTACTGATTATCTCAAATGACCAGTTTACAATATGTCGTAATGCCAAGAGTCAATGGAGAAGCCAACAATGCCCATGCTTTGCTATACGAACTATATGTGAGTGACGTGCAAGTTTGTCGAAACTATGGAGTGCGGTAATAAGGGAACATATTTTAGTTATGGTAGCAAATGTATGATGTTGGTACTAATATAAGAGTCACAATAGCTTAAAACATGATTAAACTAGAGTATATCCAAGCAGCTCGTATAACAAGTTGATATGGAATTAAAAGTAATAGCACTACAACAAAATAGTTAACTTTTCACACTTATTAAGGCACGTATTCACACTTTATAGTGTGTGGAGTTGAAAAGTTCACACTTAATTTGTGTAGTTTGTGTGAACAAAATGGGTATAACAAATAATTTCACACTTCTAAATGTGAAGATTTATAAAAAAGTTCACACTTTTAAGAGTGGAGATTTTGAAACAATATGATTTGAAAACAACTCCTCACACTTTTAAGTGTGAATGATTTTTTCACACTCATAAGTGTGAATATGTTCAAAAAAAGTTCACAATTTAAAAAGTGCGAAGAAAAAAGTGTGAACAAGTGACCAATTTGTTATAGTGTAGGGGGCATCATAATAAGTTTTGATTGATTATCATGTTTGAATCCTAAAAGGGAAAATGTTACCCGTATGGATCATTTGAACGTGATGAGATGCTGAAGATACTTGCATGAATTTGAAAAAAAAAGTCACAAGCAAACAGTGGGTTCTATGCTTGATTGCTATGTCAAGTTTGAGACACTTTCTTCAACTATTTACTTTAACTGCAGATGAAACAATAAAAAGAGCAGATACAAAGTTGGGGAGGACACGGATATTTTGCATGGTTAACGAGTTAACTCACGATTTGTGTCTTATAAGTGGTTAAACACACATCCTTTGAATTCTAGGCAAATCATCAAGGTGGGTTAAAAACTTAAATCTCAAACATTAAATTTGGCATGATTTTGAGCGATTGAAAAAGTATCAATAATGTATTACTTGCTGCTTATATCTTAAAACCCAAACTCACTCCTAGATGTGTGGGCTTAGTAGTTCTTCTAAAAGTGAGTGTTTACGTCTTCCTTTATTTAAAATTATTGGTAATAAATGACTAGCTGAGATTGAGAAAGAATCTACACATATAGTTTAGTTAGTGACATGTATATATTTACGCTCAAGTTTTGTTTCAAAAGTGCAATAAGGGTTCTTGACTAAGTTGAGTTTGCTACTTTTGTCATTTGTGGAAGTGTAAAAACAAACTCCCATGGCTAAGCTCCAGATGATAGTAAATGAGACGATAGTATCTGGTTGTGTTTTATGTAATTTATGTTTGATTTTAGCCAATAAAACTGTATTCCGACACATATGATTGGGAGGATCTAAAAAATGTTAATTCATCCATGGACATGGAACCACCCATTCAATGATACTAATAGTTATTTTTAGAGCAGTTTAGTACGTGTAATTTTAGTGAGTTGAATAACCCCTTTTATAAATAACTGTTATTTTATATATGTTGTATGCTGAATTTAGAATTGTAGCACGCAAAGTGCTCAAAATAGAAATGGGCATGCGTTTTAAGACACTAAGTGAGGTTGTTAAGCTTTCTTCTTTGATTTTCAGGACACATACAAGAGTCTGGTGATGATCTTCAGGAGTCAGGTCATGGTTATTCGAGCATGAATGTTATAGAAATTTTCATCTTTGAAATCAATGCTGCAGTATCGTAAACAAATTGCATCAGCCTAGAGGGTTCCATAATAAACGGGTGAAAACGGCAAAAAAATTTCAAACTTTTGGTCCATAACTACATAGATTATAAAGACGTAGTTTCTGTACGTTGGGATCCCGCCGTTTTTTAGGCTCCCAGCTTAATCTGGCTCACTGTTTTTTTTAATATGAGTTCATTCCACAGGATCATTCTAGAGAGAGTGATCTTCCGTCAAGTTCTATAGCCATCTTCAATCTAATACAAATAACTCAGGGGTGTATTAAAAATTTTGCTTCAACTTTTTACCCTTAATTGAGGGTTGAAACGACGTAGTTTCTGTACGTTGGGATCCTGCCGTTTTTTGGGGCTCCCAGCTTAATCCGGCTCACTTTTTTTTAGTATGAGTTCATTCCACGGGATCATTCTAGAGAGTGATCTTCCGTCAAGTTCTATAGCCATCTTCAATCTAATACAAATAACTCAGGGGTGTATTAAAAATTTTGCTTCAATTTTTTACACTGTGAAAAGGTTTTTGTTTTAAGTTTTTAGCTTTTGTTTTTGATAATAGATTTATTTGGAAGGTTTTAATATATTAAATTTGATGGTTGTTCGTAATAAAGGTATGTTATGTTTGATTGTTCGTAAGGTGAATAGAAATAGGTATTTAACTTTTAATCAAAATGATTGATTCTTAAAGAAGAAGGATCAAATCTTGATTGTTTTTTATGTTTATTTTTTTGTAGGTTTGACAAAATCGGGAGGTTGAAGCTAAAATTGAGAAGTTGGTTAAGCCATCTTTAGAGGTTCGTAAATTGACAATGTTTAAGTTTAGCTTTTGTACATGTCACGGTATAACCCTGTCGCCGTCTGGAATACAGCTTTATAGCGAGATTCATCGGTAAATAAATAGGAAACCTTTATTTATGTGGTATAATCTTAAAATAACTATAGTCATGTCATCCTTTTTGTAGGTTACTAACGGAGACCTTGAGGCAGTCTCGAGATGGATGGGGTAGTTCAAGCGATTGGCAAGAGGCTGAGGTATAATTCACATATTTTTCTAAGAATACTCCAATTAAGGTACAAATTTTTACGGCCACTAGCTACAAATCACATTTTATATCAAATCACCAAACCATGAATAAGTGGACATTAAAAGTTACTAAATAGTAAAATAGGAAACCATATTTTTAAATGAATCACTTTTTGGTCAGCCTCAAGAATGTTTAAGCGTTAATACGCCTAATATGAAACTTGAAAACAAAATAATGTTATAGCAAGTACTTATAACTTGCTTAACATAAGTTCATGATATGAGCAGGTTAGTATTATTGTCTGTCAGTTTCTCGGCTGTAGACTTTAATTATTGATATAGCAGATACGACAACCAAAATGAGATAGATTTATAATGTTTATACCGCATATTTGATTATTTAAAAACACATAGTGACTGTCATGACACATATCCAAACATCCCCTTATCTGCTGTTGTGATGTTATGCAGCTGCAAGCTGACGAAAAGGATGCAACCAGAAGATTTAAGGCAATAGTGAACCGTAACGTGGGTACCCATATTCTGAAAAAATGAATTAAGAGCGCATTAATGTCAGGTATGTTGCATAAATGTATTAGCACCGCTAGGCAAACGTAAGTTAACAGAAACTTTTCGCGTGTGTGACTATATGTATATAGTCACACATTTTTGGTGTGACCAATACCACTTTTTGTACTAGTGGTCTGATGATTAAAAAACAAGTGGATACCTTTCTTGGCCATTTTCCCTCTACAAAAGGATTTAGTTATTTGTTACTGGCAAAGGAATGCGCCATGTCTCAATAATATAAAGTGTAAAAGAGCTCACCTACTAGGAGCCCATAATAGATATACAAATCCATTTAATGCAAACCGTAGAAATGTACATATTGCGTGTTGATCTACTACACCACTTAGGTCATGACTTAGATACCATCATTGGTGTCTCATTTTGGTTGTTCTGTACTGTACTTGATACTATATTTAGTATGTGTTTGGGTGTCAGGCGCCCAGCCGAGTGCAACAAATTATTTTTATCATCGTCTATGAACGTTGAACACTTGATATCGTTTATGCCCATAAGATTAATAAACGCGTTGTAAACCTTTTCACTGCGGTTCAATATAGCCAATTGAACAATTGTATATCCATTCTTTTTAAAGCAACTATTTACTCAAAATATGAGATCATCAGGTCTACTCCCTCAGCGAAGATATACAAATGATACTAGCGATAGTGTATATTCAGATGGGCAAATTCCTTGACTAACTGAGAGGAAAAGAAGATATGACAAACAAATAGTAACTTTTAACTTTTTGTACGTCTTTAGTTTTGTAGTTTTTTTTTCTTTTTGAACTTTCATTTAAGCTTCATCTTAATGTGTGTATTCAAACATTGCATAAATGCTTACTTATATAACGTAATATTGAACAGGTGTAAGACAACGACCATGGGAAAATGGGCACTGGGATACGATATCCCAACAAAGGTACAAGAGTTTGGTTAGGTACATTTGAAACAGCCGAGGGTCCAACCCTTGCTTATGATCAAGCTGCACTACGATTCAAAGGGTCCAGAGCAAAACTAAACTTTCCAGAATGCGTCGATATTCTGGCGATTTGGCGATGAACATTATACGAATATTCAGGATGTGGGGTTAATAATATTGAATTTCAAGGTGAAAGTGTTTTTACTTAGAAAAATGGTTTTAGAATATGTTCTTATATTTAAGTGTCTTTTTTTCCAAAAAAGGTTGGATACAGGCATATCTTCTTTGACCTACCAGCCACATATCGCTTTTGACGATATCGAACAACGACTCTCTTATGGTGTTCATAATAATTTTACGAAAGACCCTTCGATTTTCATGCTAACGAAGAAATGCTCTTTCCACGAATCTCGGCCTCTTGAAGCTTCTTGTTCTCTCAGGTATTTTTCATGTCGTCTTTCCTGCAACTATACTATGTAACTCTATGCATCTTCTGTAACAATAGCCTTATTTGTATATTAAGTTTTTTTTCTTTTCCTTTTCCCGTTTTTGTTAATTGGGCATACATTTCAGCTGCTAGGAAGTTGTCTCGGTCTACTCCGTGAGGTGGGCGAACATCCGCCACCGCGCAGGTAAAATGCTACATCCCGTCCTACATTGGCCACGAATTAGGAAAGTACATAACACTCTGGGAATTATTTTCATTCTGTATGATATCAGACAACAAGTCAAAATTTGATGAGTCCACAACTCTGAAAGAACCAAACAACGAGAACCTGCACACATTGCAAAAAGTGAAGACCATGGTTTGTGTTAAAGCTTTTTGTATGGCATTAGTATGGCGAATTGAGTAGGCGTGCATAGATATATTATAGGTGGCGAAATAGGCGGGTTTGAGCGATGGGCCAAACGGGCGCGGGCCAAACGGGTGATTTTTAAAACATGGGTCAAATGGGCGCGGGCCAAACGGGCACGGGTCAAACGGTCTCGGGTCAAACGGGCAAAGAGTCCAAATTTTTTCTACATTTAAGAACGTTTTCACTCTTTTTCTACGTTCTTTTTAAGCGTTTTCGCACACCTTTAGACGTTTCTGCACGTTTTTCTATGTTTTCGCTCCCTTCCGCACGTTTTCACTCATTTTTTACGTTTTCATACATTTTTGTAACGTTTGTTGTTCGTTTTCGATCTATTTTGACCGTTTTCGACCGATTTCGATCGTATTCGACCGATTTTGACATTTTTCGGCCGATTTCGACCGTTTTTGACCAATTTTGACTGTTTTTGACCGTTTTTGACAGATTTCGTTCGTTTTTGACCGATTTTGACTGATTTCGATCGTTTTCGGCCGATTTCAACCGATTTTGTTTGTTTTCAACCGTTTTGACCCATTTTGACCGTTGTCAACCGATTTCAACCGTTTTCAACCGATTTCGACCAATTTCGAACGTTTTAAACCGATTTTGATCGTTTTCGATCGATTTCGACTGTTTTTGGTCGTTTTTTGACCGATTTCATCTGTTTTCGACCATTTTTGGCCGATTTTGACCGTTTTCGATCGTTTTGGACGTTTTCTGTCGATTTTGTCTGTTTTCGACCGTTTTTGACCGATTTCGACCATTTTTGTTCGTTTATAAACGTTATGAAATCGTTCGGAAAAGGTCAAAATCAGTCGAAAACGGTCAAAATCTATGAAAATCGGTCGATATCGGAGTTTTCGCCCGATATCGACAATTTTTTCGTCTAATATCGTTCAAAAACTGACAAAACGATCAAAATCGGTCAAAAACGGTCGAAATCGGTAAAAATCAGTCAAAATTGGTCAAAAACGGTCGAAGTCCGTCGAAAACGGACGAAATTGGTCGAAAACAGTCAAAAACGATCAAAATTGGTCGAAATCAATCAAAGTCGGTCAAAAATGGACGAAATCGGCCGAAAACGGTCGAAATCGGTAGAAAACAATCGAAATTGGTCAAAAATGGTCGAATTCGGTCGAAATCGGCAGAAAACAGTCGAAATTGGTCGAGAACGGTTAAAAACAGTCGAAATCGGTTGAAAACGGTTGAAATTGGTCGAAATCAGTTGAAAATGGACGAAATCGGTAGAAATCAGCCGAAATGGGTCGAAAACGGTCAAAATCGTATAAAAACGTTAAAATAGATGAAAATTGCTATACCCAACAAAACCTATCTATAAAAAGTACCCTACCATTATACCCATGTTTATTTTTTTCCATCATATTTAATAGTCCATCAATCCCGCTGACAATAAAACAGGGAGTCCATTTAGCCCATCATACTTAAAAAAAAGAGTCAAATTAACCCAAATGTTGACTCATGGGTATTATTTGCCAGCTCTAGATACGCTACACACATGTTTGTAACAAAACAACAACTAGCAGGTTCTGGAAATGTGTGCACTTTTTTGACACACCTATATATGGTTTATATAAGTGTATGCTTATCATAGCCATAACCTTTTTTTTGTTCAAGTGATACTAAAGTAAATGTTTTAAATCTATAATTATAGATAAGTGAAAAGAGAATGGATATAGTGACAGACGGAAAGCTCGAGGTGAATTACAAGTAGGAAATTTAGTAAATGGCTTTTACACATTAAAAAAATTTAGTTTGATTATTTTTGTTGTTGTCGACAGTCGTTTCCACTTGGTGGTAATGGAGATATAAACAAAATGACATCACCAAGACACTTTTTATACATAAATCCTTCTGCGCATAAATGGAATTATCCGTAGCAAAGATTCTTCTCTCTTGACTTCTCTCTATGTGTGTTTGAAATTTTCGATAGATTTATCAATGTGGGAAAAGAGTGGCTCCAACTAAGAATTTCAATATCTGATAATTTGCGCAAGTTTGAAGAAGTGGCAGAGATACCAACACTGTAGTGAAGAATATTATAATCAAAGTATTTACTTGATTCTCCTAAGAAGGTTATCCAAGAAGCGCCTGAGATTCAATCATGTCAAGTTAAGGGTCATAGGAGTTGTTGATCACATGTTTGATGTTTCATTACTAACAGGAATTATGTGTAATGTTTGTAAGACTTTGCGATTGTTTCGTTTTGAGTTATTAGTCAAGTGTAATGTTCAAAAATAAAATACTGATTATTTTAAATTCTTCATGTTAATACTTTTATTCCATTACTCAAGGTCATGACCTGTTTATAAATATGCAACAAACCTGTTCAGGGTTCTATGACTGTGACAACGGTTTTTATCATCAAAGATGTATAAACCATTAGTTAGGTTCCATCATAAAAAATTCATTCATTAAGGTTAATTAGATAAGTTCCTTCATGTTGAATTATAAAATGAGAAGGGACCACTTAGGGCTGTAGTGTTAGAGGGTCAATAATTTTTAGGCCAAACATCAATAATGGTCGGGTCGAGCCAGACACAATGGTGTTAACACTCGTTGAAGTTGGTTTATGTAACTATTTTTCCAAGAGCTTAGAAGCTGGAGACTAAATAGGTGAATTAAAATTTATCGTGACGTTTGTCCTTGAGCTATAAGCCAACCTCATAACTGATTTCTATTGTATTACTACATATAGATATGGGCAAAAAAACCGGTTCCCAAACCGGGTTCCGGGTCGAAACCGAAAACCGAACCGGTCAACCCCGGTTTTGACCGAAACTGGTTCCTGTTTGACCCAAACCGAACCGATCTGGTTAACCGGTTTGCGCACGACTAACTACATATAAAGCTTGGCTGCATGACTTGCAAGGTAGTGTACTTTATTATAAATTTTCATTTTCTATAACTTTGAGGGTGCTTGGTTGAAAGTTTTAGGAGGTAAGGAATGATAAAGGTACTGAAATAAAATAGTTGGTTTCATATAATGCAATGCTCCACAAGGCCGTCCTAAAGATTTCGATGACCTTGGGCATAACTAAGATATAGGCCATGCAAAATTTGTATGTATATAAAAACATCGATTAATACTTATACTATAAAAAATGATACATATTGAGAAAACAAGCAAGTGTTTAATTAATTATTTAAACAATGTCATTTTCTAGAGATTTGTACATTAAGTTGTTTATCGTCACTTTCTAATAAAAAAACTTTTCCAGAAACATTTAAATATAAACTAGCATATTACTCGTGCAAAGCGATGGTTTTGAAGACATTAAAAATAAAAAAAATAAAAATTAATAAAAATATATCAATATGAATGTTAAATTAAAGAGCACAAAATTTTAGAAAATATGGTAAAATTAAATCATAAAAAAATAAATAGATAAAAATATATTTTAATTTAAAAATAAAGATTAATTTTTAATTAAGAAGTGACACATGTCACTTTAAGATATGTTTCCCGAAAATGAGATAGATGACCAAGATTGCACATAACAAAAATTTGTTACATAAAATGAGATCAATGTATTGGTTGTTAACAAAATATATTTTCATAAAAAGAAAAAAAAATTGAATTTTCAGACTTACTAAATATTAAAGTGTACCAAATACTTTATAATATACTATACACATAAATAAGTTAACACTAACAACCAACGGTAAACTAATGTTATCTTCAACAACTCAAGTCTCAAGTAAAATTATATAAAACAAATTTTTGATAATTGGAATCTTTGGCTATAATAAATAATATATTATTATAAGCAGTACTCTAATAATTAAATAACGATTAGTTCATAATATATTAATATGTACCATTCGATTCGATCAAAAGGGCTTTAAAACTGATATCATCCTACGATTAGTTATAAAGATTATGTTAATACAAATAAGGGGAAATCATGCCTACTTCCAAGTGTAGGCAACTTGCCTACTTTCCTTTGAAAAAAGCAAGCATCAGATCCACTGTTCAAACACTGTTCAAACTTCAGGGACCAAATACGAACAATTTTTTTTTTTTAAAGGAAAGTAGGCAAGTTACCTACACTTAGAAGTAGGCATGATTGATGACAAAACATAAAGAAACATTATGCTAAAACCATCTCTAAAAACATAAGCTTTTAGAAAATCACAAAGTGTCATAAAAATGTGTATACATTATTTTATGTAAACCTAAACTATACACAAAAATATTTTCAAATTTCTCTTTTATTTACATCATACATGACCTAATCAAATGTCGCAAATCCAAGGGTAATCTTACAAGATTTCACATGATCTCTCAAGATTTTGCAAATCAAAATTCAGATTTGGTTACTGTAGGCCGGTTTCATTGATTTTTGCTGCCGGTTCCATTTATCAACAGAACCGGCAGAACCGGGATACAATACTTTTTTTGGCTATAAATACCAAGTCATTTCTTATGTTTTCACACACATTCTCACTTAGAAATACTCTCTAATATCTGATCTTTCTCTCTATTTTTGCATAGTTTCCTTTAGCATTTTGTAGGTAATTTACTTCAAAGAAGAAAATTGCCAAACACCCATTCGAGACGATCAAGTTTCAAGCATCTTGTTTCGGATCTCCATAGCATCATCAAGATCAATTGCTGAGTCTTGAACATCATATTGTAGTTGTTAGTTACATTTACCATTGTAAATCAAGTGTAGTGGTGTTGGTTTGATTCTACCGTGTGAAAAATCCGGTATTTAGCTTTGTATCGAAAAAGAGGTATAAGCAACGTTGCGAGGCTTCTTCGCCAATTGAAAGAGTTCGGTGACTAGTGTTTACAAACTCTCAAGTAGGTGACTCAGGGAGTGGAGTAGGGCAAGGAAGGTGTCCTTGTAGCCGAACCACTATAAATACTTGTGTCTTGGTTATTGTTAATACAAATAATGTCTAAAAACGTTATTTATATTTTTCGACCTCTCAACATTTTGATAATAACAAAATGTAAAAACGTTTACGATAAAATTAAACGTTTACAAATTATTAATCGTAAAATTCTATTTCTAAGATTAGTGATCACTTAAGGTATGAACAAACAAATCATTAAGCATGATTAATGATCAAGAAAATATTTTTCTCTCATCCATTACATTTTTACAAAAGATTTTCACAAAATTAATTATACAAAATATTTTTTAATTAAAAGAAAAGTTTTACTAAAAACTTAAAATTTAAAATTCAAATTTTCCCCCCAAAACGGAAGCTTCTACACCAGATACAACATTCCCCACAAAAAGACAAAAATAGGAGCGGAGTATAGGCGGCGGCCCCCTTATAGGCCTGGTGGCCCCCTTACATATTTGGGACCGCCGGGACCGCCACCAATTACTGTTATTTTTCCCTGTCTATAAATACTGGTCCGCCCCTTGCTGAAAATCATTCGTCTTTGCACGAAATATTTTAGTCTCTTCTTTCTCTCTCTAATAGGTAGTTTTTGCCGTTCTAATAAAAAAACTCTTGATCACTAACATACTTAGATCTTGTTTCAAGTGATCTAATCTCTTCCCTCTCATTTAAGTGCAAGATAAGAACACTCGTATTCGTCAAGAAACGAAGTGTTAATTAGTGATCTCTCCTCCTTTCTTCTAAGTTCCAAATCTCTATTGTAATTATCTTGTGTATTTGTGTGATTCGGATATTGTGTAGATCTGATAGTGTAGATCTTGTGAGTGTGTATATCTTGTGAAGTGGTAGATTGGTTCTAGCTAAGATTAGGACTTGACATTTAGCTTAGTGTCAGAAAATAACGTAAGCGACGTGTAAACGGTTTTCTCCGCCTAAAGGGAGCTTGTTGACATAGTAAAATCTCGAGTCGGATACTCGGGGAGTGGAGTAGGGCGAAGAGGTGCTTCGTAGCCGAACCACTATAAAATCTTGGTGTCTTGGTTTGGTTGTTTCTTTCCTTATCTCTTTACATTATTATTGTTGTTATCTAGTTATAGTTTAGATAGTTAGTGCTTGTTCATATTGTGAATTGGTTAAACATATAACTCGGATCTAAACATTTTTGAAAGTAAACTTTTAAAACGCTAAAGAACTTGTAAACTATTCAACCCCCCTTCTAGTTTCCACAATTGGTATCAGGAGCAAGGTCACTCAAGATTTTTAAAATATATTGTATTTTAAAGCTTGGATCGATCTATGGATTCCGACAAATATCTAGAAGGGCAATCTATGCAAAGACCACCACTTTTTGAAAGCGATAGTTTTATTTATTGGAAAAATAGATTCGAGACATATGTTAAATCAAAAGATCTAGATCTTTGGCATGTTATTACTAACGGTGATTTTCAACCCATTATTCAAAATCCGGAAACCAAACTTGATGAGGTTGTCCCTTTTGAAAAACAAACTGATGATCTTAAAAGAAGGCTTGCAAAAAATAATGAAGCCAAAATGGTTATTTACAATGCTTTGCCTAGAAAAGAATATGAACGAATTTTCATGTGTAATACGGCAAAAGAAATTTGGAAAACCTTGTTAATCACCCATCAAGGTAATAGTCAAGTCAAAGATAATAAGATCGACCTTTTGGTCCAACAATATGAACAATTCGTCATTTCCGAAGACGAATCTATAGATAGTGCTTTTGCTAGATTTAATACTATTATTACTAGTTTTAAAGCTCTTGATGAAGGTTATTCTAGTAAGAACTACGTAAGGAAGTTTCTTAGGGCTCTACATCCTAAATGGAGAGCAAAGGTCACGGCAATTGAAGAATCAAAAGACTTGACATCACTATCTCTTGATGAGCTCATTGGAAACCTCAAAGTCCATGAGATGATCATCAAGAAAGATTCCGAAATAGTCAAAGCAAAAGTTGAAAGAAAATCTCTTGCATTAAAGGCTAAGAAAGAATCTAGTGATGAAGAGTGTTCGACTTCCGGTAGTGAAGACGAAGAGTATGCCATGGC
Source organism: Tanacetum coccineum (assembly GCA_026074375.1). Classification (NCBI taxonomy): domain Eukaryota; kingdom Viridiplantae; phylum Streptophyta; class Magnoliopsida; order Asterales; family Asteraceae; genus Tanacetum; species Tanacetum coccineum. Next base: position 1,338 of record BQNB010159326.1, on the reverse strand, counting down.
GGTAAGAGACTTCAAGAAATTCTTTAAGAGAAGAGGTAGATTCGTGAGACAACCTCGGAACGACAAAAAGACGTTCCAAAGAAGCCGTGATGACAAGACCGGTAAAAATGATAGAAAATGTTTTAGATGCGGCGACCCGAATCATCTTATTGGAGAATGTCCAAAACCACCGAAAGACAAGAACCAAAGAGCCTTTGTCGGAGGTTCTTGGAGCGATAGCGGTGATGAAGATGATGAGAAGGTCAAAGACGAAACATGTCTTGTAGCTCATGCATCAAGTGAGGTATGTTCCGAATCCTCTTACTTTAGTGATGAAAACTCATCAATTGATGATATAACTTTAGACAATGAATATGATAAATTATGTAAAATGAGTCTAAAGATAATCACTAAAAACAAAAGACTAAAAGCCACTAGAAATAACTTAGAAAATGAGCTTAGAGAACTAAAAGATAAATTATCCATATTCAAGAAAAACAAGGGAGTTGATCTCAAATGTGTAGTGTGTCATGTACTCAAAATTGAGAATGAAAAACTCAAAGATGAATCCACTAGATTAAATAAATTTGAAAAGAGTACACATTGCTTGAATGAAATGCTAAGAAATCAAAAACCCTCCGGTGATAAATTAGGTTTAGGGTTTAATTCATTTGAAGCATCATCTAGTGGAACAAAGGAAATAAAATTTGTAAAAACTCAGAAAAAGGCGTCCTCTGATAGAGGTCCCTTAAATAGGGACGGCCCCATAAACATGGGTAGCCCCCTTAATGTTCAGGCGGCCCCCAAAGTAAATAAGGGGCCGCCACCAGAGACACCAATATCTGAGAAAAGTGTTTCTTTTCAAAAATCTATTTTGGGTCCTAGACCAAAACACATAGTTGTAAACAAAGTTAATGTTCCGGTAGCTAGTGACAATGAAGTCAAACAATTTTATAAACCATTGTCAAAACCCGGAGTTAGAATTTCAAAACAAACATGGAATAACTTTCCACGACAAAGTTACATGCCATGGGAAATGTGTCTTCCATTCTTACATCCTAACCAATTGCATCAAATGCAAGAAATGTTTGACACTAACAACTTTGGACCCATGAGATATTGGGGACCAAATGTTTGAGTTATTGTCTTATATAAATAGATATGCCTTGGATTCGACTTGGAACCTAATGAATGGATCAAGGATAGAAGATGCTCCAAACATATGACGGGTAACCGAAAGCTCTTCTCCACTTACAAGGCATATAATGGAGGTAATGTTTTTTTTGGTAGTAATCTTCGCGGTAACATCATTGGCAAATGTACGATTTCTAATGACTCTCTCAAAATAGATAATGTAGA
>BQNB010159325.1:4569-14925 GCA_026074375.1 Tanacetum coccineum | reverse complement strand
TCGAAATTTTTATAAAAATTTTGAAAATTTTTTTTTTTCGAAAATTTTTGCAAATTTTTTCGAAAATATATATTTTTTTAGAACATTTTTTTTGAAAAATTTTTGAAAATTTTGAAAAAAAAAATTTCGAAAAAAATAAAAAAATTTATCAAAAAAATTTTTCGAAAATATTTTTTTTATAAAAATGTGTAAAAATTTTCGAAAAAAATTTTCTAAAATTTTTACACATTTTTATAAAAAATATCGAGAAAATTTTTATAATAAAAATTCGAAAAAAAATTTATACACATAAAAAATTTACGAAAAAAAGAAGTTTAGAAAAAAATTTTGAAATTTTTTTTTCAAAAAAAATCTTCGTAATAAATATATATTTTCGAAAAAATTTGCAAAATTTTTTCAAAAAATTTTTGAAAAAAAAAAAAATTTTCAAAATTTTTTATAAAAATTTCGAAATTTTTTTTTTCGAAAAAAAGAAAAATATATTAAAACCACAGGGACGATTTTTGAAACTTCCTCAAACGATCGTTAGCTAAATTGACTAACGTTGTCACATAATAACTAACGGTACAAACGTTTTGTTCAAGTTGAAAAATAATTTGAAAGTACATTGGTCATATCGGTAATAAAAAAGTAAATGGTTCATTGTTGTAAATTTCAGAAAGTACGTTGGTATTGTATGGCTTTTACCCTGTTAAAAATTCTAAAAAATTTACCTAAAATACTAGACCTAAAATCCTACCTAAGAAAAATAAGAAGCCCAAAGTTCGGCTTATAAATAAGCCGAAAATAAGCTGGAAACAGCTTATAGCTTTAAAGGCTAAAAAGGGGTAAATACTAAACCACTTGGGACTCTAACGTAGAAGTCCCAAGGGCGCAGCGGTAAGACTTGTTATTAAAAGAGGGGTGTACGAGGGTTGAGACCCGGGTTCGAGTCTTGCTCACCCGGGTTTCCCCTTGTCTCCTCTTTTTTTTTATGAAAACTTTTTAAACAAACTTGTTAAGCTCATTGAGCTTAACATTTTTCATAACTACGGGTATTTGTGAAAGCTTATAAATAAGCTGAAAAAGAGCTTTTTAAAACAGACAGTAGCTTAGATGAAGTTTAAGGGCAAAACATGCTTTTTCTAGGCTGTTAAATTAAGCAACCAATTCTACATACATACTTATATTGAATAACTAGGATAAATAATAAGCAATATGGATTAGCTCAATAAGCCAAAAATTGGCTTAATACCCTCAGCAGTACTAACTTAAGAGTTAGTACTGCTAGAGTAAATTTTAAGCCTAGGGACACAATTTTGGCTTAAAAATAAGCAACAAAAAGGGCTTCTTAAGGTCTGAAACAAAGGGGACTTATCAAAGAGCTTATTGGCTTTTTAGAAAAGCCAAAAGCTAGGGCTGAGGCCCCCTAATAAGCTAGAACAGAATGCCTAAAAACGACCCCTTAGCACCAGGGTAAATAATCTAAAAAAAGGAGCTAATTTGACAGCTTAAAATAAGCTGTCAAATAAGCTCAAAATTAAAAATTAAGCTAAGACAGATTAAGCTTGGCTTAAGGTGAGCTTGTGCACAAAGATTCATCAACTGAAAAACAATTCTTTTAGGATTTGGGATGAAAAGCTTAACTGGTTTCACTTGTGAAACTTCAAAAAAAAAAATTTATGACAGAATGAGTAAAATAAAACTAAGGACTCTAAGGCTTTTACTACTTGATTTAAACACATATAAATGACACAAACTAGCACATAACTTAAGTTTCCTAAAGTTTAAGCAAATAAGCACATAAAACTTTTCTAAAACTAACAGATCCTAAGAAAACAAATAAAAACTTGAAAAACACTTTTTTGAACTTGAAACTTTGGAAAACAGACTCAAAAAGAGCTCAATAACTTAAGCTAAAGCTAGCCTTATGACACCAACCCATACCACTCCTGTTTTGACCCATTTTGGTCTTATCCCAAACACCCCTTTATATTTTAAAACTGGTTTTAAAACTTATAAAAAACTGATTTAAGCTCAAAATTTTAAAGACTACTATTAATCATGCAATATTAAGCAATAAAAAGTGAAAAGCAAAGACAAATAAGCACTTGTATCTCAGCTAAGAAAATAATGACAGAAATTAAGAAATCTAAGACTCGTTTTTTAAGCAAATGAAAAATGAAATATTACAGAGCAAACTAAATGCATTATTTAAGCATAAACTAAATATTAAGCACAAAAAGACATGAATAAGCTGAAAATAAGCAATGCTACAGTAAACTTTAAGCAAAAATTTAAAAAGAAAGAGTATACCTTTAAAAGTTTCACTTGTGGAACTTTGGAGTAATTGAACCTAAATAAGCTCTAAAACCTACCCAAGCTTATAAATAAGCTAGACTAAGCAACCCAATGAGCCATCCAAGTTTGCTCATTCATCCATGGCTTGATCAAACAGTAACCCGATTTTTTTTCTTTTGAATATTTCTTAAATTTTTGATTAAAGGTTGTAAAAAAAGGACAGATTATTAAGTGCTTTAGATTTATGCTTAAAAGACTTACAATAACTTAAGGCATTTTCTGAACACAAACAGTAGAACATGAAACTCACTTTTCATTAATCTTAAAAGAGACAAGTACATAAAAGTTAAAGACTTAAAAACTGAACTTAAAGAAAATTACACATTAAAAAAAACACTATCAAAAACTAAAAACTCTCCTCTGCCACAATGGCTTACAAAGGCTTTTATAGCCAAATAAGCTAGGGTTTTTGACTTGGTCTTCTCTTGTTGTCTTCACTTGGGTGTGTTTCTTTGAAGACACACAAACAGACTTGTGTTTGTTGTGTGTGTGTAGACACAAGGGCAATCCTGGCCCTTGGTTTTGAGTAGTGCCCACTCAAATTATATCAACCATTGATCCGAATTGTGGGAATTAGGATTGTCTCTTGGCATACCATGTGGGGGTGGAGGTTTTGTTGGTAGATGGTTTTGGAGGGTTGTGGACTAAGCAAACGGGAATGAGGGAATCCAGTGTGGGGCATTGAGCTTTGGCGGAAATTAATTTTAGTGAATAGATATACAGTAACTCAAAAACCAGGTGACGTGTTTGGGGTGTTGTCACAATTGGTCCCTCAAGGATATACCTCTTCTTGCAATTTTCGTCCTTGGTTAATGAATGTTTGGGGTGATTGACAAAAATAGTCCCCAAACGTTATATTTAAATTGCACCTAAGGTCCTTATGACTTATAACTTTAGACAGTTGACAGACTTGGCCCTTGTGGTTAATTCTTTGGGCATTTGGTAGTTTTGGCCCTTGTGAGATTTTCTTCTTTTTCTTCTTTAAATAAGTTTAGGGATTTGTCAATTTGGGCCCCTAAACTTATTTTTCTTCACTTTTTGATTTTTGGATTTGTCGGGGTTAACTTTGGTTGACTTAGGTTTTGTCCTGACTTTGTCTTTTCCACGCTTTTCCATTCCGTGTCCGGTTTTGTCGTTTTGGCTTCGTTTTTCGTCCTTTTCTTAGATATCCGTTCCTGCACAACACAGTTAGCAAAACAAGCATATTTTTGGCATTTTAAGTCCGTTTTTGGTTATTTTAGCTCATTTTAAAGGTAAAAGGTATGTGTAATTAAACACATACCACAGTTATACCATTGCTACTGAATTATATGAAACTACTTGAGTAGTCATATTCCTTTATCCTTGAAATTCCTCATTATTAGTTATTCGATATTCATCTTGAAAAAGTTGTTTATACGAACATAACCAAATCACTGTGGACGACATGTTCTTACCCTAAAATCTATACCACATACGGGGGTTATACTTTTCACGTGTGTTTCTTTATAAACTAACCGGTAATTCTAGTCTTATAAATTTAAAGCTTTTGAAACACATCAAAAGTTTTTGGCGCCACTGTCGGGGTTTTTAAATTGTTTAATAATCACTTCTTAGTTTTTAAAAAAAATATTAATCGCTTTTCCCCCAAAATATCATTCTGCTCGCTTTTTGTGACTTTCGTTACAAAAAGTGCTTTGCACTTTTTGCAGTCAAAACGTTTTTCCTAAAACGTTCTCAAAAATCTATTCTCAAACATCTCACTTTGGATGCATACATATGCCTCCAATTCTGAACTTGTCGAACCACTAGCTGAACCTGAACGAATCCTGAATCGTAGACTTCGTTGACAAAACAAGAGAGTTCCATTCGAACAAAGAAATGAACGACCCGAACACCCCAGAATAACCTACCCACATATCCTTGATATCAATCATTTCCGTCATTTTCTAAATCTACTTAAAAATTTTGATCCTATGGATGACGAACCCATGTGGGTTGCCGATCATGTTGTCGTCCCAACTCCCGGTCTCGCAATCACTATACTTGAAACCGCAAACGAATTTGCCATTAAAGAAAACCACTTGACTCTCGTCAAAGGGAACCAATTTGATGGTAGAATCAAAACCGATCCTCACAAACACATTTATGAATTTCTCGGTGTATGTGATATGAAGAAACCAAAAAGGAATTCGTCTGCAAATACGAAGAAACCAAAAAGGAATTCGTCTGCCTAATGATGTTTCCCGTATCACTCACGGGTGAAGCAAAAAATTGGTTGGATAAACTCAACAAAGAACCGTCGAATCCTGGGATGAACTTCATACCGCTTTTATAAGCTGATTCTTTCCCCCAGCTCTATTCGATCAACTTCTCATAGAAATCTAAGCATTTTCCCAACATGAACACAAAACTCTAACCGATGCTTGGCTTCATATGAAAGACATGCTCAGAAATTGCCATGGTCACAATCTTACCAAAGGCAATATAATCAAAATCTTTTATCATGGCCTTAACAAAACAACTGAAGAAGCTTTAAACGCCGCAGCTGGTGGTATTTTCCTTTACAAAACACCAAATCAAGCCTATCAACTCCTCAAAGACAATGTCTTACTCAAACTCGGTTGGGCTAAAACCAAAAACCTAAAGAATCTTTGAAGAAAACAATAGCTTTTGCCGATGAGGACAGTAGTAATTACGATACTGATAAAATTATGGCAAGAATGGATGCCATGACCAGGAAAATGGATGCTCAGTACAAAGAAATCCAATCTCGTGCCAAATGTAACCACTGTGGATGTAATCACTCAACCACAGATTGTAACAATGATGATACACCTATGTCTCGTGAAGAAGAAGAAAAATTCATGCAAACCTTCCGATGTGCATGTTTTTACAATGATTACCGTGACCGTGACTCAAATTGAGATAATTGGCATTCAATCAGAAGAAACAATTACAATCAAAACTATGATCATCCCAACATCGATGACAAATACGATCTACAAAAACAATTAAGCGATTTCATGAAATCTCAACAATCAACAAACGCTTTTGTTAAAGATACGTTTATGGAACTTAAAAACAAACTCGAAACAACAACTAAAAACCATCAAGCCTCGATCCAAAATTTAGAAGCAAAATTCGACCGACTTGATGACAAGCAATCCACTCGACCTTCTGGATCCCTTCCAAGTAACACTCAACCAAATCTAAAAGGTAACCCATCGAAACCATACCAACCTCCTCAAGCTCGAAACGAACATGTTGATGCCGTATTTACACGAAGTGGTAAATCCTATGACCCACCCACAAACCTAAATAATCTTAAAAATGACTCTTAAAATCCTATTAATTTTGACAGTGACGATGAAGATGAGGAATCAACACCAACACCTAAACCGCAAACTCAAAAACCAATCAAAGAAACACCTATTCCTAAACTATATAAACTAAAAATTCCATATCCTCAACGCCTTCGAAAAGAGAGAATGGAAGCCAAATATGGAAAATTCCTTAACATGATTCGAGCCATTCGAATCAACGTACCTCTTATCGATGTATTAGCTGGAATGCCGAATTATGGCAAATTTCTTAGAGAACTCCTAAACAACAAGCACAAACTCAAACAAATCTCATCCGCTTTCCTTAGTAATGAAAGTTTAGCTATGATCCAAAAAGTTCCACCCAAACTCGGAGACCCCAGAAGTTTCCTTATTCTTTGCATTTTGACAAAACTTTCTCTTGCAATGCCTTAGCCTATCTTGGCGCTAGCATTAATCTTATGCCATATACTCTATACGCAAAACTATCTCTCAAAACTCTCAAACCAACTAAAATGAGCGTAAGATTAGCAGATCGATCATTCTAATACCCTATTGGAATAGCTGAAAATATGCTCGTTGAAGTTGGCAAATTCACTTTTTTCGTGGATTTCGTTATTCTTGAAATGGAAGTAGATAGTAAAGTTCCCCTTATCCTAGGAAGACCTTTCCTACACATCGCAGATCGTGTTAAACAAAAATAACTCAACCTTGGAGTTGGCACGAAACAAATGATTTTTTCTATCGATTCTGCGATGAAACACTCCTATTCTAATGATGATACATGTTTCAGCATTGACGTCATTGATGAAATCTTAGAGGAATATTTCGATGCTCTTCTCAACGAAGGAAGTAAAATCCTTTACTCCATCAAGGGAACTCCTTTCAAAGATCAAATCTTTACCGAATTTGATGAATTCATGGCTATGAATATCGAAGAAAATTCTGAATCTGAATCTGATAAAGAAGAAATACCCTTCGAAAAAATCACCTTCGATACTGACTATAAGATCAAGAAATCTCTTGATGAACCTCCAACTGATCTTGAACTCAAACTGCTCCCTGATCACATGGAATACGCATTCTTGGAAGAACCCTCTTTTCTTCCTGTGATCATATCATCACAGCTTTCTGAACAAAACAAAAATAAGCTCGTCTTTGTTCTTAAAAAGCACAAGCAAGCTTTTGCTTGGAAGACAACAGGCATTCCTGGTATTTGTCCGTCTTTCTGTAAACATAAAATTCAACTTCTAAAAGACAAAAAACCAGTTGTTCAAAAACAAAGAAGATTAAATCTTAATATGCAAGAAGTTTTTAAAAAAGAAATCGTTAAACTCCTCGATACTAGAATTATATATTCAATTGCCGATAGCCCTTGGGTAAGTCCTATCCACTGTATACCAAAGAAAGGCGGTATCACAGTAGTCACAAACAATAAAAATGAACTTGTCCCAATAAGAACCGTTACGGGTTGGCGAGTTTGTATTGATTATCGTAAACTCAATGAAGCGACAACGAAAAATCACTTTCCATTGCCATTTATGGATCAAATGTTAGAAAGACTCATAGGAAATAAATACTTCTGTTTCCTTGATGGTTTTTTGGATATTTTCAAATACCGATCGATCCTATGGATCAAGAAAAAACAACATTCACATGCCCTTTCGGAACATACGCTTACAGGTGAATGCCTTTTGGTTTATGTAATGTTCCCACTACTTTCCAAAGATGCATGTTAGCTATCTTTCATGACATGATCGAAGAATACATAGAAGTATTCATGAATGATTTTCCGTCTTTAGAAACTCCTTCGATAACTGTCTAAATAATCTTGACAAAATGTTTCAACGTTGTAAGGATGCAAATTTTGTCCTTAATTGGGACAAATGTCACTTTATGGTTAAAGAAGGAATCGTTCTTGGACACAAAGTGTCTGGAGCAGGCCTTGAAGTTGAAAAAGCCAAAATCGATGTAATCTCTAAACTTCCACCCCTTACTAATGCTAAAGGCATTGGAAGTTTTTTTTGGGTCATGCCGGTTTCTACCGACGTTTCATTAAAGATTTTTCAAAAATTGCTTGTCCTTTAACTAAGTTACTTGAAAAATAAATCAATTCGAATTCAAGGATGAATGTCACAAAGCATTCAATTCGTTAAAAGAAAAACTCACATGCACTCTTGTAATCATGCCCGAATTGGAATCTTCCATTTGAGCTAATGTGTAATGCTAGTGAATTTACGGTTGGAGCAGTCTTAGGTCAAAAAGATAGAAAACACTTTCACCTCATCTATTTTGCAAGCAAAACTCTCAATGCAGCTCAACTAAAGTATACTGTTATAGAAAAAGAACTTATGGTTATAGTCTTTGCATTCGATAAATTCTGACCATATCTGATATTATCCAAAACTATTGTCTATACCGATCACTCCACTTTAAGACACCTCTTCAAAAAGCAAGATGCTAAACCACGTCTCAAACTTTGGATAATGCAATTACAAGAATGTGATATCGAAATAAAAGACAAAAAAGGTGCAGAAAATGTTGCCGCTGACCACTTTTCTCGGATTGAAAATGATGAGACAAGTGAAGACAAAGAAATCGACGATAACTTTCCTGGCGAAACTCTTATGGAAATTAGCACCAGAGACATACCATGGTTGGCAGACTTTGGAAACTATCTGGTAGGTTTTCATACCCCGCCAAGGCGGAAACACGAGGCGTAACGTCATGGATATCATCACAACACAATGGTGTCAACAATAGAGATACACTAAATGCATAACTAAGTAATAAAAACACAATGTGTCATGACAATACCGATAACCCAAAGAACGACATCTTGTATTAATGAAAGAGGGTCTCACCAATACAAGAACAATATCTTATGATCCTAATAGAATCAAATAACATTCAACAAAATCCATGCAATAAACATAAACAAACTCAGGAGCGAACTTCAATGCAATCCTAGCAGTCGCTCTAGCCACTTCTCTTAACCTCAATATTCTCATGAAGCTCACCTGAAAATGATGCTTAAAAATGTCAACACAACGGTTGGTGAGAGTCATAGGTTTAAGACTCACATTATAAACCATTCAAACCAATTACTGTGATTATCAAAACAATAAAGGACAATTATGCAACATATGAAATCATGCTAACATGCAAACCAAATCACCATATCAAACCAACCATACATATACTGGGTAGGCGTACCCCTCCGATCCCACATACGTCACTTACGCACCTAAAAGTCTACCAGCTAAAGCTTATATTTAGGCCTGGACCCATACCAATTCACTGAGTTGATCAATCTCAAATTAACGATCTGTGAGATGACTAGCCCCACTATTAATTATCCTCAACACAACACAATATCATGCAACAATAAGCCATATGCAGTCACATAATGTCCACACGCAATCAAAAAACATAATCATAGCAATTCAAAACATTTCCAAAACACTTAGCATCATTTCCATCCCAATTAAAACATTAAAAAGAGGGACTATGAAACTCACCTGATGCTTAGCTTCCTAAAAGAATCCAACCAAAGCTTCACAAACACTTCAAGGATAATCTAAATAATTAAGCACACAATAAGCTACCATCAATTAGGCATTCAACCTAATATGATGTAACCTCAACTATGATGGATATCTAAGCTATCTACCATAGTTCTATACTGGATTTTAACCCTTTTCCAACTCCTACATATGCCATTTACACTTCAATGCTACACTTTAAATTTTCTGCTTTTGAGCAGAATTTTATACTCACTTACACGTCCTAAAAGTACCACTTAAACACTTCTATAAATCAAAACAAAATTCACCATGCTACATATATGTCCTATGAACCTCTTATAGCTCTCCCAAAGCCATTACCCTTTTATAAATATCCTTTAGAAATTTATTAATCTAAAGTGTCCAGAATTCGTCCAGAATCTGACACCCTAAAAGTATGACGCTAGATGACCACTTTAGACCTCATTATATGACTAGGAAAAATTCAGGGGTCACAAAAAATATATAAATTAACTTCCATGTGATATAGAGCCTCTAACTAGTTGTCTATGTATTTTTAGAAAAATAAAAACCACAACTGAAATTCATCACAGTTTTACACACTGATTTTGTAAAGACCTTTTGACCCACTTCCCGACCATAAAAACTTACGAGACCAACTTTGCTGGAAAGTAGACTCTCTGAGGTTCTCTCCAGTATGTTGTAAATTGTTTTTTTGATCTTTTATGAATGGGTTATGCTCGTTACAAAACTACCTAAAATTATGTAGTGAATCAAACAACTAATTCGGACGATCTAGACCCTAACGCATGATCAAATCTCATAACCAATTAAACTAATGATCAAACAATTATTATAAAATTATAAACTTCCAGAAAAATCAAAGCCCTAATTTATCAACCCTAATCCATCAAGTTTAAATTACATTAATTAAAAATTAAATAACTAGAATTAAACAAAGATTAGAAAATACCTTAAAAGAAAATCCTAACATTTTTTTTCTCCTTGGTTCGGTCGACAATAATAGGGGAGGGGGTTTGGGATTTGTTTTGTATTTATAAGCTACCTAGAAATATTTTAGATTAACTCTAATTAGGAATTAGATAACAATTAGGATTACATTTATTTTCCCTTTTTTTATTTCTTTATTATTTTCGGCCGATTAAGGCTTCTTTTAATTTTTTTTT
>BQNB010159324.1:1936-14926 GCA_026074375.1 Tanacetum coccineum | reverse complement strand
TGTATCGCTTGGTCCCGGGTTCGAGTCTTGCTCACCCGGGCCTCTTGTCTTTCCCCCTTTTTTTATTTTTCGAAAAGTCTAGGGTAGAAAGTGTAAGAAACCAAACTAAAGGGTAGGCGGGCAATCTTTTAACAATTTACACTCTAATGTAAACGGGTGCCCTTCACCTATTGAAATGTTACAAAATAGACCCTACGATTCTAGCTTATTTTTGGCTTATTGAAAAATGAGATTCAGCAAAAACTTAAAACTACAAACTTGAAGAACAGCTTAATTTCTACAACTTTAATGAAAGCTCTAGCTACTTTTAACAACTAGATAAGCTAAAAAACTAGCTTTTTGAAACTGTTCACAGAAACTAGGACTTTTCCTAGCTTTTTCACATTTTGGCTTATTCCCAGCTTATTACTAGATGAAAATGGAAAACAAAAGAAGCTTTATGAAGCTCAAGATGTGTACTATGGATATTTAAACAAAAATTAGCTGAGTATTAACAAATTTAACAAGAAAATTGAAATGAAAAAGTGCTAGTTTTTGCTTAAAACTGTTATAAGCTTTTCTTAATAAGCTAAAAAGCTTATTACTAAACCTTAACAGCTGAAAATTTGGGAATAAGCTGTGCTAGGGATTTAAATCTAACCTAGATAAAAGGTTTTTCCAAATATCAACTAAAAATGAAAATCACAATAGAAAATTAGCTAGAAATCTATATGCTGCTATATTACTTTTCAGGTGAAAATAAGCTAGGCTAGAAGGCTTAAAATTGAAATCTAAATGATGAATTTTGTGGAACTAATGGAGAACTAAAGAGCACCTTAATCCTAGAATCTAACTCCTAATCCCAAGAGCTAAAAACTTACTAGAAAGTAGATTGTCAATAACAGCATTAACTGTTATTGTTGCTGATATACTTGGTAAGCATCAAGTACAGGTTAAACTTTTAGCTAAGATTTCATATATTCACTCTCTAAATGAACCTAAATCTATACTAGCTAAAATTTAACTCTTAAATTCTTCAAATCTCCTAACTCTAAATCAGCTTAATCATTTAAACTGCCCTGGTGCAAATGCTAACTTTTTACACTCTAACTAATTAAATTCTACTAACTAACTTTTAAAAACTATTCTAAACTTGCTAACACAACTGAATTCAACCATTTAAGAAATTTAGACAAACTGTTATTGACTTTAAAGGTCAAATAAAGCTAAATCCAAACACTCCTTATCCAAAGCTGTTACAACCAAAATGTACTTAAAATCTAATTTGAAGCTAAAACTTTTAAAACCTTTTATCCACTTCTACTTAAGATGACCTAATAAAGCTATTTGAGCTATAAATCCTACAGCTTATTAGTGAGATTAAGCTAGTTTCTCTACTAGCTTATCCTATTACTATTAATGACAGAATTAAAAAGTAAAAACTAACTTGATTTTATACTAAGTAAGCTAAAAACTATTAAATCTATAACCCAACTAAGCTAAATAAAATAGGAAAAGACATGAGAATTTAAAAGAAATAAGCAGTTTGAAATAAGCTATATATGCTAGATTGAAATTCCGAAAGGTAAACCTGAGGTTATTGTAGTCTCAGAACCAAAGCCACTCTTGAAGAGTGAGTGGCTTAAAAAACTTGCACCTAAGTGGCTCCCTAGCCTCTAAACCTCAATAAGCCTTTTTAAGCTTATTGTCCCTTGTAGCTCTCAAAATGAAATCTCAACACCTCAAGTGATCATGATTTAGAAGTTAATTGATCTAAATGAGTAATGAATGACTGAAAACAAAGTTTTAACTAAATTTTGAGCTTATGAACAGTAATAAGCTCTAAAGAGCTTATTGAAAGCTTATTGAATGAAAACAGCTTCAAATTGAAATCAAAGAACACAAGAAGCTTAGAAACTGAATGTTATTACTCAAAACGATGAAGTACAAGCTGAAATAACCAAGGTACAAGTATTAAAGCTGAATTTTAAAAACTTAAAGGAAAATGCTTGAACATTAAGGAAAAATTACAAAACTGAAAAATAAACTAACTAACTACTTCCCTTTTCTTCTGTCTTCTTCTTCTTTTATAACTGAGAAGCTCCTTTGTTGTGTGTTTGTTGTGTTAGTTTGGTGAGAGCAAACCAAAATCAAATCTTGACCCTTAATTTGTGCTCGTTTCTTGTGAGATTGCCAGCTTGGCAATCTTTATTGGGTGTGGTGGTAGTGGAGGAGGGGGGAGGTGAGTATCCATGGGGGTGGAGAAGAAACGCAGGGTAAAAACGGGTTTGTAAACCCGTGAGTTGGTCCTGGGTTTTTGGGTTACAAAAAATGGCGGGAAAAGGTGTTGGGGGTGACAGGGTATAGGTTTATGGAGTTGGCAAGGTTGGTCCTCCAAAGTGACTTGAGTTCTTGCAACCATGGTCCTTGTGTGGTTAAAGATTTGGAAACTTGGCAGTTTTGGTCCTCCAACCCATATAAGTTAATTACATAGGTGGTCCTTGTGTATTATAACTTTTAGGGGGTTGGTAGTTTAAGCCCTTGGAGTATATCTTTGACATCTTGGCAGAATACACCCTTGCCTTCTTTTCTCTTAATTTCTTTTATAAATATAAGTTTAGGGCTTTGGCAATTTCAACCCTTAAACTTATATTTCTTGATTTGTTGACTTTTTGGCTTCGGGGTTGACTTGGGCTTTGACCAGTTGACTTTTCTGTTGACTTTTTGACTTGATTGACTTTTCGGCTTCGATTTGGCTTTGTCTTTCACAGTCTTTTCCATTCTGAGTCCGGTTTTGTCGTTTTGGCTTTGTTTTTCGTCCTTTTCTTAGTTATCCGTTCCTGCACAATACAATTAGCAAAACAAGCATATATTTGGCATTTTAAGTCCGTTTTTGGTTATTTTAGCTCGTTTTTAAAGGTAAAAAGGTATGTGTAATTAAGCACATACCAGTAATCTTTGTTAGTAAATAATTCTTTTAAAGTCGTTTACCGTGACTCGTGAGCTTGTTTTATGAAGTAGCACCCCAATGTTGTATTCCGATGCGTTGTAAATTTGGGGGTGTTAAAGTAGATTTCTAACTAATTCCTTAGACACTAGAGATTGAATTAATTGCATATGTGCGTGACCTAATCTTCTATGCCATAAAGTGGAGTTTTCATCTAAAGTTGCAAGACATATTTTATCTTCCCGTTTATTTCCTAGTTTCATCACATATAAGCCTCTTTTCTAATTCCTCGACCTATGACTTTTTCGTCTTTAATTATTTTGCTATTGTGTTTGGTAAATATTACTTTGCACTTATTATCACACATTTGACCAACACTGTTAGGAATACGAAAAGTATCGGTCACTTCCAATATAGATAGTCGTAGCTCATAGATTAATCATATGTAATATTAGTAAGCTAACTGGGCCAAAGACACATGGAAAGCCCATAAGCAAAGACCATGGCCAGTTACTAGTTGATGTATAAATACCCTCTCCATACATAGAGGAGGTGTTGGTTGGTTTATTTGTCACTCATAAACTAATCTTTCTTTCTTTATTACTTTCTCTCACTAGAACCTTCCTCCCATCCATTTTCTCTCTCTAGAATTTCTTCATTGTTATTTGGTGTTATAGATTACTAAGATTCTATAATTGGTATCAAGAGCCATGGAGTGATTTGTTAAGTTTTTGTGTTTTGTTTCTTAGTCATTTTTTTTTAAAACCGTACTCTTTCTTTTAATTGTTTTTGTTTTCCAAGCTTTTTATGTACACTAAAGGATCATTTACCTTGGTAAATCTGGTCTAGTATCTTTAGGATATAGGTGTACAAGCTTAGATTCAAGAAAAACATCATCTTTGCGCATTTTATGTTCGAAAAAGCTTTAGAAAGTACAATTCTTGATTTCAAAATTTTTGGCTTAAAATCCACAAAGTTTGCATTTTTAAGGTACCTATAGGCTTAGTAATACTAGTTGTACAAGAAATTTTAGGTAAAACGATCAAAAGTAAGTCTTTTTGTGTTTTGAAAGATTTGAGTTTCGTCCAGTTGAAGGCGAATTAGCAATTGTGCTTTAGAATATGAATTACCAAGTTTCTTGTGCAAGGCGATTTAGCAATTGGCAATGGAAGGCGAATTAACAATCTTTCAGTGCAAGGCGATTTAACAGTTTCCTAATGCAAGGCGATTTAACAGTTTCCTAGTGCAAGGCGATTTAACAACTTCCTAGTGCAAGGTGATTTAACAAACTCCTAGTGCAAGGTGATTTAACAGTTACCTAGTGCAAGGCCATTTAGCAGTTTCCTAGTGTAAGGCGATTTAACAGAGTTCCTTTGCAAGGCGATTTAGCAGAGTTCCTTCACAAGGCGATTTAGCAACTTTTTAGTACAAGGCGAATTAACATCATTCCTTTGAAAGGTGATTTAACAACTTCCTTTACAAGGCGATTTAACAACTTCTAAACGGAAAATTAATTCACTTGAACACTCAAATTTACTAAAGTAAATTATACGGTTTATCTCTTTGATTTGTAAAATCCTGTGAAACATTTAGTTGTCTTCCCGGTTTTATCAAGAGTTGTAAAATCCCGTGTAGTTTCAAGACTTACAACACACAAAAGACAACTCACTAAAAACACAAATAACTTTCAATCACCGTTCGATCCACAAGTACTCTTATAACATCAAATCCACATGGATTCAAAGAATACTCTTGCTGAGTACATGATACTCTTCGGTGCTGACAATTGTCCACCAATGTTAGACAAGGATTTGTATGATTCATGGAAAAGTAGAATGGAACTATACATGAAAAACAGAGAGCATGAAACAATGATACTTGAATCAGTTGAAAACGGTCCTCTCATTTGGCCTACTGTTGAAGAGAATAGGGTGACCAGAACAAATACATGAAAAACAGAGAGCATGAAACAATGATACTTGAATCAGTTGAAAACGGTCCTCTCATTTGGCCTACTGTTGAAGAGAATAGGGTGACCAGAATAAAGAAATATGCTGAAGAGAATAATTATGATATGAAGAAAACCAATATCATTCTTCAAGGTCTTTAAGGGGAATCAATTCAAGCTGATTGTGATATGACTAAGCAGGAAAGAGAGTGTAAGCTATATGATGCATTTGATAAGTTTACTCACATCAAGGGGGAATCAATTCACAAGTATTACTTAAGATTTACCCAACTGATTAATGACATGAACATTTACAACATGAAAATGGAGCAATTTCAAGTTAATACCAAGTTCTTAAACAGTCTTCCAGCTGAATAGAGTAAGTTTGTGACTGATTTCAAGCTTGTGAAAGATTTGCATACTACCAACTTTGATCAGCTTCATGCATATCTTGAACAACACGAACTCCATGTAAATGAAGTCCGTCTTCTGCGTGAACGCAATCAAGATCCACTTGCATTTGTTTTAAATCAGCAGATGACACCACCTCACTTCAATACTTATCAGTCTTCATACAACAATCCTCAGATTCAACAACAGTTTCCACCATCTCAGTATGGATCAATTCATACCAATCAACATTACTCATCTACTTATCCATCACAACCTCAATTTAATCATTCATCCATTCCACCATCATATTCATATCAGTCTCATATGAATTATCAAACCTCATCTATTCCACAAATTGCTTATCAATCACCTCAAGCTTCTACACAACCAATGACTAAGTCACCTCTTGTGGACTCAGGTTTTGCTGTTCCTGTTTTCTCTACAGGAGATGATCCAATTGCTTGTCTTAACAAGGCAATGGCTTTTATAACAGTTATAGCTTCCTCAAGGTTCCCCTTAACCAATAATCAACTTAGAACTTCATCGAATCCAAGAAACTAGGCCACTATTCAAGATGGCAGGGTCACAGTGCAACAAGTTCAGGGGAGACAAGGTCAAAGTTATTCTGGTATTGGATATAAGAGTAATGCTACTAGTTCTAGAGGAAACAATGCAAGTGGACAGACAAGGGTTGTTAAATGCTACAACTGTCAAGGTGAAGGACATATGGCTAGGAAATGCACTCAGTCTAAGAAACCAAGGAATGCAGCATGGTATAAGGAAAATGCAATATTAGCTGAAGCTCAGGAAGCTGGACAAATTTTAGATGAAGAGCAACTCACATTTCTTGCAGATCTAGAGGTTCTAGCCGGTCAAGCTGTTCAGACAATCATTCCAGACGGTCAAGTTGTTTGAATTTAAAAGCGGTTCTCATGGCCAACATTTCCAACTATGGTTCTCAAAAAAGCTCTAGGTTATCAAACAAGCTCTAGGTTATCAAAAAAGCTCTATGGTTCTCATAAAAGCTCTAGGTTATCAAACAAGCTCTAGGTTATCAAAATCCGCTTTATCTTAAGAAAGCTCGGCGGATTAAACCAACCTTGTACGATGGTATTGTTATTTCTGATAAACATGCTGCTATGTCTGTGATTGATGATGAGGAAACATTAATTTTGGAAGAAAAGAGTCGATTAAATATGTCTAAAAAAGGAAAGGATCCAAAGATTATTAAAAAACATTTCTCATAAACCTATTGATTATGAAAAGTTAAATAGACTATCTGAAGATTTTAGGAAATGTTTTACTCCACAATAAGAAATAGATGTTGAACAAGCTTTCTGGTTTCGTATATCCAATCCTACCATTGAATCTTCTAATCAACCACCTATCAAAGTGGAAGTTCCAAGTGAACTACCTAAGGTGAGTTTGGTGAATGCAAGCCTTAAAAACCTTAAATTCCACCTCGCCTAGTTTGACTCTGTGGTGAAGAAGAGGACAACACCTAATGCTCGTACATAAGGTGAATGGGGGTTTGAACATACAAAAGCTGTTTTTAACAATGAAATTATTCCATTTCTAAAATCTTTAAAAGACATCTTCTATGTGTTTGATAAAGATCTTTTAAATGAAATAATGGATGTAAAGATAGTTTTTAACCAAATGGACGTTGCTGTTCAACAGTTTTCATTTGACAAACAATGTTTGGAAATTGCTAAGAAATAACTATTTTTGGAAAATGATCGACTCTTACAACAAATCATGTCTTAATATGTTCTTTTAACTGTGATGATTCTATGTCGTTGATTGGTGAATCTGTGAATATGGAAAGAAAGCAGAATGAATCTTATGATAAGTATTTTAATCTTGATGCTGAGCTTTTGAAATCACAAAATGCGCATAATAATCTTTTGAAAAGGTACTCACAACTTGAAAAACATTGTATTTCTCTTGAAGCATCAATACAACTTAATCAAGAAATTTTTCAAAAAGATGATTCTTTTTATAATCAAAATGCTCTTGAAATTCTAGAATTTTTTAAAAATAATGATTTGAAAGCTCGTTGAAACAGAAGAAGCTTGACCACCAAAGAGCTTATGCTTTAAAAATTCAGAACTTAAAACCAAAGAGAGCTTATTAAATTTGACTGCTGAATTTTTGGCTTTTAAAAGACAAGAAAAATGTATGACAGAAGCATACAAAATGCATAATACAATTGCAAACTTAAAGACTACTTACCCTACTGCATTCTTAACCAAAACCTATCATAAAAACAACTACTACAATGCAATTAACAAAGATCTAACCTAAGAGTATAAAATGTTTTGGTCCACAGATTCAATCAATGATACCTCAACCTTAAAAGTGTATTTTAAAACTTAACAACCTTACAAAACATAATAAATTACTTTAAAAGATCTTGACAAACTTGGCTTGGTGACCCAAACCAATAAAAACAAAGAATTGACCCATTTTGAACCTTAATCCAAACACCCCTTTAAGTCTGAAAAACAAATTTAAGCTAAAAACATATTATAATAGGCTTCAAGCTAAATGTCACAAGTAAAATTAAGACAGAATAAGCATAGCTAAAACATAAATAAGCACAATAAGCAAGGATTAAGCAAAATATATGCTCATTAAGTAGTATAAAGCAGTTTAAAAATTGTATAACAAAGGGAAAATGGAAAATACCTCGGGCCCATCTGAAGCTAAATGGCTGAAACCTATAAGCACTCATAAGACCTTCCGATAGCTTATAATATGCTCTATTTAAACCCAAATAATCCATCCAAAATTGCTTATTCATCCAATAAGCTGATAACCCAAATAATTTCTTGATGAAACAGTAACTTTGCTAACACTTTCTTTGTAGTATGAATACTTTTAAATGAATAAATCAGGTTGAAATAGCTTATTAGAGCTTAATGAATTGGCTTATGGACATAAATTATCTTGAGTCCATAAAACTTAAAAAGCAGAATTTTGAGATAACTTAAAAACATGAATCTTGCATTAATAAAAAGAGTACAAAGCTGGAATTAGAAAGACAATAATTTAAAGATAAGTAAACATAAAATAAAGACATTTTAAAATAAAATTAACTAAAAACTATCCCTCCCTTTTACAAAGAAAATAAGCCTATTTATATCCGAATGACTTCTTTGCTTCGTGCTAGTTGTGTTTTCTGTGTGAGGAGAGTCAAGAATTAATCCAAGCCATCCATCTTGAGTGGTGCCCAAGCCTTTGATCCAAGCCATTGATTGTTTGTCGATTTTGGTTGGCCAATGGTAACTCGGGGATTGCCAGCATGGCTATCACCCATGGTGGGGGGTATGGGGGTGAGGGAAGTAAATAAAATTTTGGAGAGGTTTTTTAGTTTGCAGAGGGGTGAGTGTTTTTGGGAAGATGATGAATAGTGACAAAAAGTAGTGGCGGGAAAATAGGTTACTCTGTTCTAACTTGTTGCAGGGTGAAAGTTTGGTGAATTGGCAAGAAAAACCCTTCATTGTTATATGTTACATTACAAGTTAAGTCCTTGTGGTGTTTAAGCAATTTTCGGGTTTGGCAATTTTAGTCCTCAAGGGTGTAGTGTGTTATTGCAGTTATAGTCCTTAAAGGACTTAACTGAGTTAATGGTTAAAAGGTAGGGCCTAACTCCCGTTAAGGTGTGGTTTGGGCCTGGTTTATGCAGTTTGGGCCGTGGTGGGTTATAAGGGTTAGGCTTTTGTTTTAATTAAGTTTAATAGGTAAGTGGGCTGGCTTGGGCCCACTAGGTGGGTACGGGTGAGCCCACTTTTGGCAATTAGGTTTTTGGGTTCGATTTTTGATACTCTTTCCAATGCCACTTCTTGGGGTTGACTTTGACTTTTCTTCACGCTCTTTCCGTTCTCGTGCTTGGTTTTGTCGTTTGTGGCTTTGTTTTTGTCCTTTTCTTAGATATCCGTTTCCTGTACAATACAAATGCAAAACATATAAATACAGTGTATTTTTGGTACGTTTTTTATCAATTAAGTTTTCCGATTTTTTATGAAGGAATAGTTTGTCGTAAGCTAAGTACATACCACTTATCAATCACCTCAAGTTACTACACAACAATGATGAGTCACCTCTTGTGGACTCAGGTTTTGTTGTTCCTGTATTCTCTCTAGGAGATTATCCAATTGCTTATCTCAACAAGGAAATGGCTTTTTCTAACAGCTGTAGCTTCCTCAAGGTTCCCTTCAACCAATAATCAACTTAGAACTTATCAACATCAAGGAAACCATGCCATCATTAAAGATGCTGGGTAACTGTTGCAACAAGTTCAGGGGAGACAAGGTCAAAGTTATTCTGGTAGTGGTTATAAGAATAATGCTACTATCTATGGGGGTAATAATGCAAGCGGACAGGCAACGGTTGTTAAATGCTATAACTGTCAAGGTGAAGGACATATGGCTAGGAAATGCACCCAGTCTAAGCGACCAAGGAATGCAGCATAGTATAAGGATAAAGCAATGTTAGGTGAAGCTCAAAAAGCTGGACAAATTTTAGATGAAGAGCAACTCGCATTTCTTGCAGATCCAGGGGTTCCAGATGGTCAAGTTGTTCAGACAATCATTCCAAACAATGTTGCTTTTCAGACTGAGGATCTTAATACTTATGATTTTGACTGTGATGATATCTCGAATGCAAAAGCAATTCTCATGGCCAATATTTCCAACTATGGTTTTAACGTTATCTCAAAGGTACCTCATTCGGAAACCTACCTTAATGATATGGAAAATCAAAGTGTGCATGCAATGCAGGATTTTAAACAAACACCAACTGTATATTTTACAGATAATGAGATATATAGTGATAGAAATATCATTATGTACTCTCAATATTTGCAAAAAAACACAACAGGCAAATGTTCAAGATACTAATTTGCAGACACAACAAGATTCAATGATCTTATCTGTGATAGAACAAATGTTGGAACAAATGATTAATCATGTAAATAATTGGGAAAAGGCTAATAAGGAACAGAATAGTGAATCAGTAACCGCTGAGCTAGAGAGATAAAAAAGAACGAGTCAGAACTTTTGAACAACGTCTTAATATTGATTTAAGCAGTCGTGAAAAAATGATTGATTCTCAAATGGATGATATGATTAAAGAGAAGCTTGCACTGAAAGAACAAGTTGACTCACTTGAGCAAAATCTTTCTAAATAAATCAAAGAAAAGGAATGTTTATTACAAACATTCACTGTTTTCAAAAGTGAATCCAAAGAAAAGGAAGATAAATATATGGAAAACGAAATTGATTTGGAAAGAAGATAAAGGAACTTGATACTATTATTTTTAAAGTGGGTCAATCTGCTCAAACAGTGCACATGTTAATTAAGCCACAAGCCTTCTATGATAATATACACAAACAAGCTCTAGGTTATCAAAATCTGTTTTACCTTAAGAAAGCTCAGCGGATTAAACCAACCTTGTATGATGGTATTGTTATTTCTGCTAAATATGTTGCTATGCATGTAATTGATGATGAGGAAACATTAATTTTAGAAGAAGAGAGTCGATTAAAAATGTCTGAAAAAGAAAAGGAACCAGAGGCAATTAAACAAAACATTTCTCATAAACCTATTGATTATGAAAAATTAAATAGACTATTTGATGATTTTGGG
Organism: Tanacetum coccineum; assembly: GCA_026074375.1. NCBI lineage: Eukaryota > Viridiplantae > Streptophyta > Magnoliopsida > Asterales > Asteraceae > Tanacetum > Tanacetum coccineum. The sequence continues at coordinate 4,007 of BQNB010159324.1, read as the reverse complement.
AAACGTTTTACTCCATAACAAGAATTGTCAGCTGAACAAGCTTTCTGGTTACGTATGTCCAATCCTACTAGTAAACCTTCTGATGCATCCCCTGTCAAAATAGAAGCTCCTAAGGAACTTTCTAAGGTTAGCTTGGTGAATGAAAGCCTTTAAAAGCTTAAATTTTACCTTGCCAAGTTTGAAAATGTGGTGAAGATAAGGACTACACCTGATGCTCGTACAGAAGGTGAATGGGGGTTTGAACATACGAAAGCTATTTTTAACAATCAAATTATTCCATTTCTAAAATCTTTAAAAGACATCTTCAATGTGTTTGATAGAGATCTTCTAAATGAAATAATGGAAGTACAGACAGTTTTTGACCAAAAATGGCTATGCGTTCAAACAGTCATTCAGTTGAAATAACAAGTTTGGAAATTGCTAAAAATCAGAATTACTTTGGAAATGATCGATTCTTACAACAATCAGTCTCAAGATGTTCTTTTAACTGTGATGAATTCTATGTCTTTGTTTGGTGAATCTGTGAATATGGATAGAAAGAGAAAAGAATCTTATGAAAAGTGTTTCAATCTTGAGGCTGAGCTTTTGAAATCACAAAATGCGTTTAATGATCTTTTGAAAGGTTACTCACAACTTGAAAAATATTATATTTCTCTTAAATTGTCAATACAATTAAAGTTGATGCATCCAAACAGAGCTATTTATTCTGGAAGAGATTATTTTTTTAACAAAAAGCTTACAGCTCTACATAAAGCTTCAAAAAAGCTCTTGCTAAACAGGCCCTACCATTTGTAAATTGAAGGATATTATAAAATCAATGAGAGAAAAGACTAAGGAAGAGAATATCAAGTATGATTATGGTGAAATTAAGACCAAAAATGTCGAACTGGAGAATAGTGTGGCAAAACCACTTTAGGAAAATGAGTGTCTTTGTAATGAAATTAATCATGTGAAACATGTTTTTAAAGAGCAGTTTGACTCAATAAAAAAGACACATGTTCGTACCAAATAACATAGTGACTCTTTAATTGATAAACTGAACTTAAAAGCTGCTGAAAATGAGGATTTAAAACCTCAAATTCAAGATAAGGTTTTTGTGATAACATCATTGAAAAACGATTTACAAAAACTAAAAGGAAAAGAAATTGTTGATATTGTTGCACAAATACAATCTGCCAACACTATTGTTACAGGCATGTTCAAGCTAGATTTAGAACCTTTAGCTCCTAGGTTATTGCAAAATAGGGAAGTTTACATATAATACCTTAAGTATACTCAGGAACAAGCTGATATTCTTTGGGGAATAGTCGAACAAGCTAAAGCAAAACAACCTTTAGATAAAGAGTTAGACTTTTCCTGTAAGCATGCCTAACGAACTCAGGAGTTACTTGTATATGCCCGAGATACTTGCCTTAATGCATTTAAAATTAATGAGAAAAAGGTTGCTATTACACCCAAAAACAAGGTCAAGAAAGTTAGGTTTGCTGAACCTCTCACATCCTCAAGCAACATTAAACAGGTAGAGTCATCTACAACATTAGATTCTAACACACATGTGTTGTCTCCTACAGGATTGAAGTGTTCTACTAGTAATTACAGATCAAAGCCTACATGCAATAAAAATAATGATAGGATCTCGCGAACACCAAGTAGGAACATGAAGAATAAAGTAGAAGCCCAATCTAGGAAAGTTAATAAAAAGAATCGTGTTGTTGAACCTATTTGTGATGTTGATGTTAAGTATTCACTTATAAATTCTAATTCTGAACCTATTTGTGCTAATTGTAAGAAATCTATGTTTGATGGTGTTCATAATAAGTGTCTTCTTGATTTTGTGGAAAATGTGATTAGCCGTGCTAAATCTGCTAAGAAACATAAAAAAACAAAATATTTGGAAACCTACGGGTCATGTATTCGCTAAAGTAGGACTTAAGTGGAAACCAACAGGCAGAACTTTCACTATAGTTGGTAACTCGTGCCCTTTAACTAGGATCACTTCAGCTAACGTAGTGCCTCCTAAGAAAACCACTTCCCACTCAGTTGAAACACAAAAACCAGAGCTTAAAGTCTA
>BQNB010159323.1:1969-14926 GCA_026074375.1 Tanacetum coccineum | reverse complement strand
AGATCAGAAGATTGTTTTTGGACGTGGATTGTGAAATAATAGGAAGGAACTATAGATTTTAGGGTGTCATCGAGCCAAGCAAGGTTTGAAAGAGAGTTTTGACCAGCTTGCAGGATTGCTTGGTAAAAAACATTGGCAACGTTGGAGAATGAGCAATAATCAGATTGGGAGCTAGCGGTGGGGTATTTTTGTTGTTTACATGTTTCGTCCAAGTTCAACTATGTAGAGGTAAATTTTGATTCCATGTTCTGATGTTCACAACTTTACATATGTATATTGCAACTCATTTTATAACTCTTCTTGATTATTGTAAATGACATAATCACACGCCTAACAACTTATCCACTCCTCTCTACACATACACACTTGACGTTTATGGATAAAAGCTAATGAGATATGTAGTGTTAACAGGAAATGACCATGGTGTCAAAGCTGAAGGTGAAGGTTGGGTGCTGCATTGGATTCTTCTGATTTCTCAGATTCATATATAGTGTTAGCATGTAACGGAAAGACAAGAACAAGCTCTGTCAAGCTTTAAACACTTGAACTACAATGGGATGGTGTGGTTTCAACTTTGATAGTTTCATTGCTTGTTTCAATGTCTAAGCTTCCCACTTTGCTCCAAGAAGAGGTACAAACCTTACTTGTCTTTTTGTGCCTTTGTTTAAGTGCTAAGTTATCAGTTTTTAGTAGTTAATCGTGGTTTTATATTGATCATCTTTAAGATGTTGCGGTCTTTTTAGATGTGTGTTTTGAAAGTGATTATGCGAGTTTGAATAATCATGATTAAATGACAAGGCTCATAGAATTGGCTGCAAAAGATATTATTTGGCTGTGATTTTATTGTCTTACGCTGTACTAATAGTGATTGTACCATTATTGGTTAGTGTGTATTTTCATTTGCTTATATTTTGTGCGACTGTATTTGGAATGTATAGACGTAGGCCAAAACCAGCATGTGGAAATAGTCAAATTGCATTTGACCTATTAAGTTTCAGAGTTCTAGCTATATAAATCTTAAAACAAGTTTTGGCGCACCATGACCTGATTATCTTCATCAGCTGCGCTTCAAATATGGCCAAATTATCTTCATTAGTTGTGCTTCAAATAATAGTCCTCTATATATCATTTTGCTTTGCAGATTATGCACTTGCGTGGTTAGCTCTGCGTTCTTAAGCGATGCAAAGATGATGAGGTAGAGGAAGATTTTTCTCTAGCCTTCTACCATCATACACAACGAAGTTATTTATGGTAGTATCTGAAGTTGAGCCACGTTTTGAATCAGGCACCTCACATTCTGCAACATATGGGAACTCATCATTACTAGCTTACTGCCTTCAGCGTTTGAATATATGCAGATAGATGTAGAGATTGGTCAAAGTGGAAAGACCATACATCTGGAAGTCAAGATCAGTGATACTAATTGTTTTTTTTGTCTCTAAAGAAGTTATGATGTTCCTGGCTCAAGTGGCATCCTCGATTCACCTTTGCTGCTTCTTCAGGTAAAATATGATGTTAAATTATATGTTTTTAATTCAAGTGATATTTTTTTTGAACATAATTCAAGTGAAAATTGAAGCATGTCATTACAGTATATTGATGTATTATACCTTTTGAAGCAAGTACCACATAATATGATAATATATATCAAACTTACAAACTGTTTACATCATTAATAGTGATGGTTTATAGACAACTTTGATCATGTGGTGATTTTCCATTACATGGAACTGATGTGGCATTGAAATCCGATTAACTTAAAAGATTTATTTACTTTACTATAATTGAAACCAATTTCAGTGGGTCTAGGAAGTAAGAATAATATTACTAGCTAGCGGCAATAATGATACTCTGTATTGGTAGAGCTCGGTTAGAGTCTTATAAGCCTGAGCTATTTGTATTTTTATGTTGGTGTTTGAGCAGGATAATCGATAAAAGCTACACCCAAAAGGCTAGAATTGATCGTTTAAAACAATTGACTACTCTACAGCCCCGGATGTGTATGTATACACAACCACTTCTTGGAAAAGAAATCGTAGACGTCCAATACTCACACATTGAATGCACGTTGAACTAACATACTAAACACATGTTGAAAGAAACACACTGAACACATGTGGTTGACCTGCTTTTAATACATGTTTGTTGTACTTTCAGTTGGACATCTAAGAGTCTTGCAGCTGCTATCGATTTCGGTAGATACAACTAATAATCGTTGGGTTGTTAAACAAGTGCTCTATTAAACTGGAACAACATAAAACATGGTACGTAAGGTATTTTTTATTCGTCTCTTTTTAATTTGTAGCTTATAAATCCTGTTATAATTCCAGGTACTATCCATATCATTATACCCCATTTGCTTCTAATCTCAAAGATTTAGCTGATTTGGAAATAACCTTTTTCCTAGGAGAGCCATTTAACCCCTTTGATCAACTCATGGGAACCATGCCAGCTACAAGGTATTTCACATTTCACATTTACCAATCTGAAATCAACATATGTTTTTGCCTCTTCTTAACCTTTTGGTTCTCCTATTGAAACATTATCATAATGTTTATATGGTGCTACAGCTCAAATGCTCAGCCTGAAAACTACAGAAGACTGATGAGTGATCCATTGTCACCTATAATTGACTTCTACCCTTACGGTATATATGATCAAATAACTTTTTTATTTTCTTATTTTTTTAAAAAGGCTTACGATCAAATAATTAATCTTCAATTTTGGTTAATGCCGATTAATCTTTAGTACTTTGACCATTGTAAAAATTAAATTAAATATGTAAATAACCTTGTGCATTATATGTACATATAGATTTAACATCGACATGAACGAAAAACCTTTCTCATGGCATCAACTCTAGAATATCTGCTCTTGTTTCACAAGACTGAGGTACGTGCATGTTCATTTCATCTCCATCAAAATCAGCATTATATGGTGATGTGACTGATAAATTCAACCGGAAGGTGGAGTGAGGCATGATCTTAATCCTACGCCCCATTATAGACATCTTATGTAGACTTAGTTGTCGATTGAATAGCACCAAATCTCCATCGATTAAGTGCCGCTCCACCTTTATAATAAATATACAACTAAGGAACATGCCTTGTATCCAAGCTCAAGATGATGATCACCCTTTAAGTAATGAAGGTCAAGCCTTTGACCATCATCCCTGATGATATATTTTGTTCTAGTTTTACCATGGGAATGATGGGGACCATTCGCAACAAGCTATTCAAAAATGGAAGTCAGCGCCAAAAATCAGTTGAAATAGAAAAGTATATATACCTTTCTTTGTTGTAAGAGGTGACTGTTTCAAGATAAGTAAGATTAAGAGCAATACTCCATGGTACTCCTAATTCATCAATGTTAATCGTTGGATCTGGAGTGATGACTGTACGTGCCAAAAAGTCAACATGCTTCCCCATCAGGTTTCCTCTAATCTGACACTCTTTTTTCTTAAGCCTGTTGCATATGTATTTGATAGGACAACCTGAACGTTATGTAGCCTACGGGAGAGCCATAACTTAATATGAATAGAATATAACAAAAGTACAATCTGTGTATAATCTGACATAACTGGAAGCGTAAGTATACCCTTGCTGACCCGGATGCTCAATGTCGAAATATGCAGCAATATGGAACTGCATTAACTAACAGAATTCAGAGATTACGTATGCAGGAGCTCCATTACATTCTTGCCTTCTTAGGTTCTCATTGTGTTTGATTATCATGGCCAGCTGATGAGTCAAGTCATCCTATTTTAGGGTTGGTAGAATACAAACAGTGAGATGAAGTTTACCAAGTTAAGCCTTTTTCATATACTTATTATTATCTCTACTGATACAAATGTGTAAGAGAGAAATAGTTGAAGAGTAAATGGGTCAAAAAATACGTGTATTTATAAATTCTAATGCATACAACCTACTAATCGCTTCATTCAGACACTTGTGTTAATATTCGGTAAAGTTATACTTCTTTAGACAACTTTTAACATTCGAATATTTGTGAGATTTTGGAACTGACCCATTTTGAACCCATATAAAAACATAATTTGTTTTGACATTTTACAAAACCTTATTGACCTGTCCATTTGGCCACCTTTATACTGAACATTTTCCTCAATACGTTAAAACAAAACAACCCTACATGGAAAACACACCTAACAACGTGACCACATCTTTCACTTCTGTCGTTCTGTGATCTTGACAAACATTTTCTTTCTGTCAGCTACATATAAATGAGTTTTTGAACATCTAATTAGGGGGCATAAATGGTGAGTTTCAACTTAGTAAAGGAAATGTGCTCTCCATTGGATATGACATTAATATTGTCATCGACTACAATGAGATAAGAGTAGGATATAGTGGAACCCATTAGAGGAAAGGCCTTACTTGCATAAAGTAGCAAAGAATGTATATAACAAACATTATATTTTGTATTTACCGAACTTTTCTCACATTTCTTAGGTTGCAAAGTCTATAATCTGGAACCAATAAAGGAACATTTTTTTTGGACAAACGGTTTATTGTACAAAGTTTATAAGGACCTATTGTCTAGACAAACGACACTATCAATATGGTTTATAAGTAAGTTATTGGCTTTTATTGTAAAAAGATGCTTTATTTCGTATTTTAACTAAAAAATACACTTTCTCATCGCGGGTAATTTATTAACTTTTAGTTTCCTCTTATCAGATGAAAATTCATTTCTTTTCGTTCTTCTTGCACTAAATAAATATGTTACGGTGTTTATAATCGATTAACCGTTACTTACTTTTTAACTTAGATACTGACAAAACAAGCCCAGTGTGTTGAAAGATAATACTCCCTCCGGCCAAAATTGTTGTCCCTCGACAAAAACACACAATTTAAGGAAAGTGAATTTATAACTGCTTTCTCTAAAGATGAACAATAAAAATGAGATTGATGGAGTAGTAATTACATTAGACTTACGCAAACACAAATGAAATAACTACAAAAACTTTAACTTTTGGAAATTATTGTGGTGAGGAGATTGGCTCATTCAATAACAACAACCTACAATCTCTTAAGAGTCAACTTCTTTATAAGTGATGCAAGGAATATGTAGTTCTACTATAAAGATTAAAGATTATTTGTTGTCTTAAAAACTAACTATCAAATATACTATGTATCAAAAAAAGAAGTTAAAATATTGTTTCTACAATAAATAATCACTAAAAAAATATTAAACCAAATAAAAAATGAAAACAACAATCACAAGTGATACCCGCTCATCAGGCGGGTTTTGCAACTAGTGTATATATATATATGTATATATATATATATATGTATATATATATATATATATATATATATATGTATATGTATATATATATATGTATATATATATATATACATATACATATATACATATACATACACATGTATATTGTATACATATGCATGTATACATATACAGTATACATGTATATGTATACGTATACATGTACATGTATACGTATACATATACATATACGTTTACATATACATATATATATATATATATTTACATATATATATATACATATATATATATATATATATATATACATATGGAATAAACCATTATATATATACATATATGTATATACATGTAATAAATACATAATGTATATACATGAATAAGACATATAAATAGTATAATAAACAAATACATAATATAAACAATATAGTTATGATACATGTATATACCAAGATATATATATATATATATAAATATAAAATATATATATATATAATAGTATACTACAAGTAACTATATATATATATATGTATATACATGTATATATATACATATATACATGTATATGCACTACATATATGTATAATACATTATATATATATATAGAATAATATACAATATATGTGGATATTTCATTTTGCAGAACTAGTTTTTTGTACAAGAACCTACATAACCAGCCTTTTACCTTCCTGAATAATGCATGATGTACATCGTATCAATGCATAATGTCATTTTTGTAAATATTCACTACTTATTTAAAAAAAAATTAATTAAGGGCATTATAGGCATTTTACTTTTAAAGATTTTAAAAAACCTCTCTATCAAAAAAAATCTCAGGATCTACTTCATGAAATAACTCCACCCACCAAGTTATGGGGGTGGGGTTGGAGGTTGTTTATGACCAAATCCAATAAAACTCACAAGTAACCCGTTAACCACAATTTCTCTCTCTTAGACCAACCTCTCTCATCACACATCACTCCCTACATTTGTTAATGCCCTACCGAAAATCAAATCAAAGAAAACCATCATCATTTATATTTTTATTTCCAAGATCAGTTATATAGAATAGTTATTTATATTTTTTTCCGAAAAAAAGAAGATGAAGACGATTCATCTTTTTACATCATATCGCCGAAAACAAGAAGATGAAGATGATCCCTCTTTGTGAGGTGTTCTATTCCTGAAATAAAAGTCCTAATAAAGCTCGAAGGTAGGTTTATTTTCGCACTCATTTTTGAAACATAGAATCTGAGTTTGAATCTTTGTGTTCTTTTGATAAATGGGAAATGATGATGGTATATGTATCTTTAATATTTTTGATTCAAAACTTGAATAGTCCTGAAATCCTTTAATATTGTGAATGTATTCTTGCTCCTTAATGTTAATAAAGTTATATCTATGTTGGGGTTCTTGAATATATTGAAGAGATTTTGTTGTGAGACAATTAAAGAACCCGAGACCTTTCTTCTTTTTATTTTGAATCTTGTACAATTTAATTTGTTGTTCCGGTAACTTGTAGATCGGCTTGGATCTTGACCTTCTTTTTAACATCATTTTCATATTATGTCATAATCATGACCACTACATAACAGACTATCAAGGGTAATTTTTTGACTAATGTTTTTAATGTAGTTTTTGACTAATGATTATGACAATGGATTAATGGGTAATTTTTTGACTATGACTGATGATTTTTAAATAGAATTATGATTTATGGGTAATTTTTATATTATGACTACTGGTTTATGGTGTTCTTGTTGGTTTTAAATAAATATCTAAAAAAAGTCGAATCAAGGCTTCAATAGCAAAGCTGGTCATAAGCTGATCCGAGATTGATTCTACTGGTCCATCAAGTATATCTCTTTTGTTTACCGTCAATGGATATAACTAATGGAGAATAAACCTTAAAATATGTGCAAAATATGGTCGTGTTTGAATATACACTAATCAGAGGATCATCAAGAGTCCTATCTAACTTAATAAATTATGGCAACCACAGTTTACCGCTTCGGTTCCATTGGTACTTAAAAAGATTTTTTGGTTTTATATATTTATTTGGGGAATGCACTCAATTAAAGGAATGGACGGTGTGTGACAACCGGAAGAATGATCAATGATGCACGTGTCTTTTAGAAAGTCGGACACATAAGGGTGTTCGCGAGGCGTGCATAAATGTGTCTTGGAAAAGTGCACATAGTTCGCAAGAGGCGTGCATGTATTGTTTTTGAAGAAGTGCACATATGTTATAGTGAATTTGTTAATACTTTGTTTTTGAATTGTAATTTATTTAATATCGAAACAAAAATAATGATATTTATGTTCTTGATTTGTTAATTTAGAGGTTACATATAGGTGTTTAATTATTTTGGTAAAAGTTTGGGAAGATTAAAGAGTGTATCAACTAGAACATATGTACAATTACCATTATAAGCAAAACAAAATTGCACTAAAACAATGAAAATTAAATAATAAAAAAACATATATGCACTAGTTTTTTTGAAAATATGTATGCTGAAAAAAAAATATAAAACTAAAAAAAATATTATTTTTTTAATTCTGAAAATTATAAGGTTTAAAAAAACGTTTTTAATAAAGAAAATTTAAAAAAGAGGTGAAAATGCATTTTACTAATTTTACCCCTATCTAATTTAAAATAAATTATTTATTAAAATAAATTCTTATTGGTCCAAAAATGGTTCTGTAGGTTCTGTACAAAAAAGTGGTTATGTTAATTAAGTGTGGCTGCAAAGTACGGCCCCCCTAATATATATATATATATATATATATATATATATATATATATATATATATATATATATATATAGGGGACCGTTCTTTGCAGAACCACTTTTTTGTACAGAACCTACAGAACCACTTTTGGACCAATAGAAATTTAATATTAATAAATAATTTTATTTAAATAGAAAGGGTATAATAGTAAAATGCATTTTCACCTCTTTTTTAAATTTTCTTTATTAAAAACGTTTTTTTAAACCTTATAATTTTCAGAATTAAAAAAATAATATTTTTTTTAGTTTTATATTTTTTTTTCAGCATACATATTTTCAAAAAAAACTAGTGCATATATGTTTTTTTTATTATTGTTAATTTCATATGTTTTAGTGCAGATTTTTTTTGCTTATAATGGTAATTGTACATATGTTTCTAGTGTACACTCTTTAATCTTCAAACTTTATAACCAAAAACATAAACACATATATGTAACCTCTAAATTAACAAATCAAGAACATAAATATCATTAATTTTGTTTGATATTAAATAAATTACAATTCAAAAACAAAGTATTAACAAATTCACTATAACATATGTGCACTCTTCAAAAAAAAATACATGCACGCCTCGCGAACATATGTGCACTCTTCCAAAAACATATATGCACGCCTCGCGAACATATGTGTCCGACTTCTAAAAGCACAAGTGCATCATTGATCATCTTCGTCACACACCGTCATTCCTTTAATTGAGTCATTTCCCCAAATAAAATATATAAAAACAAAAAAATCTAGTGCCAATGGAACCGAAGCGGTAACTGTGTTGCCATAATTTCTTAAGTCAGATATGACTCTTGATGATCCTCTGATTAGCTGTAAATTAAACACGTACCATATATTTAGCACATATTTAAGGTTTATTCTCATTAGTTATAATACAAGGAGGTAACAAAAGATATCATACTTGATGGACCAGTAGCCAATCAATCTCGGACAGCTTATGACCAGACTTTGCTAATGAAGCCTTGATAGACTGTTTTTAGCATAATATTTAAAACCAACAAGAACACATAAACCATTAGTCATAATCGAAAATTACCCATAAATCATATTCTATAAAAATCATTAGTCATAGTCAAAAATTACCCATAAACCATTAGTCATAATCATTAGTCAAAAATTACCCATAAACCATTAGTCAAAAATTACCCTTGATAGACTGTTATGTAGTGGTCATGTATGACATAAATAAGAAAAAGATGATAAAAAGAAGTCAAGATCCCATCCTCGATTCTAACAAGTACCGAACAACAAATAAAATGACAAGATTCAAAATAAAAAGAACAAGGTCTCGGGTTCTTTAATTCTTCTCAAACAAAATCTTTCAATATATTCAAGAACCCAACATGGATCTAACTTTATAACAATAAGAAGCAAGAATACATTCGAAATATAAAGATTTCAGGACTATTCAAGTTTTGAACAAAAATATTAAAAGATCCAAATACCCATCATCATATCCATATATCAAAAGAAACAAAGATTCAAACTCAGATTCTAAGTTTCAAAATGAGTTCGAAATAAACCTACCTTCGATCTTTATTAAGAACTTGTGTTTCATGAATAGAAACCTCACAAGATGGATCATCTTCATCTTCTTTTTTCCGGCGATATGATGTAAAAAGATGGATCGTCTTCATCTTCTTTTTTCTGGAAAAAAATATAAATAATTATTCTATATAACTGATCTTGGAAATAAAAATATAAATGATGATGGTTTTCTTTGATTTGATTTTCGGTAGGCATTAAACAAATGAGGGAGATGATGTTTGATGAGAGAGGTTGGTCAAAGTGAGAAGAAATTTGTGGTGGGTGAGTTTTTTATGAAGTAGATCTGAGATTTTTTTTGATAGAGACGGTTTTTAAAATCTTTAAAAGTAAAATGCCTATAATGCCCTTAATTAATTTTTTTTTAAATAAGTAGTGAATATTTACAAAAATGACATTATGCATTGATACGATGTACATCATGCATTATTAGGAGTAAAAAGGCTGGTTCTGTAGGTTCTGTACAAAAAAATGGTTCTGCAAAGAAAATCCCACTATATATATATATATAATATATTTTTTTTATAAATAAATGTATTACAGTATCTTTATATATATTACACTGTATAACATACAAGTAAATATATACATGTATATACATATATATAAATATAGATACATGTATATAGATATATTTATATATATCTAAATAATATAAATATATACTATATATATCTTAATGAATATACATGTAATAAACATATATGTATATATTCTATGTATAATTGTGGTATATTATACATATAAATGTATAGACATGTATATACATCGATGTCATATAAAAACATGTTATAACATATATGTATATATATACATGTAGATTATACATATGTATATACATATGTATATACGATATTTATGTATATGTATATGTATATGTATACGTATATGTATATGTATACGTATATGTATATGTATACGTATACATGTATATGTATACGTATACATGTACATGTATACGTATACATATACATGTATACTGTATATGTATACATGCATATACATGTATATGTATACAATATACATGTGTATGTATATGTATATATGTATATGTATATATATATATGTATATATATATATATATACATATATATATACATATACATATATATATATATATATACATATATATATATATACACTAGTTGCAAAACCCGCCTGATGAGCGGGTATCACTTGTGATTGTTGTTTTCATTTTTTATTTGGTTTAATATTTTTTTAGTGATTATTTATTGTAGAAACAATATTTTAACTTCTTTTTTTGATACATAGTATATATGATAGTTAGTTTTTAAGACAACAAATAATCTTTAATCTTTATAGTAGAACTACATATTCCTTGCATCACAATTGAAGTAGTCGGCCATCATCTTTAAGTGAAAATCCGAAGCATCATCTTAGCTGTTTTTTCACATACTTGAAATACTATAATACTTATAAAGAAGTTGACTCTTAAGAGATTGTAGGTTGTTGTTATTGAATGAGCCAATCTCCTCACCACAATAATTTCCAAAAGTTAAAGTTTTTGTAGTTATTTCATTTGTGTTTGCGTAAGTCTAATGTAATTACTACTCCATCAATCTCATTTTTATTGTTAATCTTTAGAGAAAGCAGTAATAAATTCACTTTCCTTAAATTGTGTGTTTTTGTCGGGGGGAAACAATTTTGGCCGGAGGGAGTATTATTTTTCAACACATTGGGCTTGTTTTGTCAGTATCCAAGTTAAAAAGTAAGTAACGGTTAATCGATTATAAACACCGTAACATATTTATTTAGTGCAAGAAGAACGAAAAGAAATGAATTTTCATCTGATAAGAGGAAACTAAAAGTTAATAAATTACCCGCGATGAGAAAGTGTATGTTTTTAGTTAAAATACGAAATAAAGCATCTTTTTACAATCAAAGCAAATAACTTCCTTATAAACCATATTGATAGTGTCGTTTGTCTAGACAATAGGTCCTTATAAACTTTGTACAATAAACCGTTTGTCCAAAACAAATGTTCCTTTATTGGTTCCAGATTGTAGACTTTGCAACCTAAGAAATGTGAGAAAAGTTCGGTAAATACAAAATATAATATTCGTTATATACATTCTTTGCTACTTTATGCAAGCAAGGCCTTTCCTCTAATGGGTTCCATTATATCCTACTCTTATCTCATTGTAGTCGATGACAATATTAATGTCATATCCAATGGAGAGCACATTTCCTTTACTAAGTTGAAACTCACCACTTATGCCCCCTAATTAGATGTTCAAAAACTCATTTATATGTAGCTGACAGAAAGAAAATGTTTGTCAAGATCACAGAACGACAGAAGTGAAAGATGTGGTCACGTTGTTAGGTGTGTTTTCCATGTGGGGTCGTTTTGTTTTAACGTATTGAGGACGGGTCAATAAGGTTTCGTAAAATGTCAAAACAAATTATGTTTTTATATGGGTTCAAAATGGGTCAGTTCCAAAATTTCACAAATATTCGAATGTTAAAAGTTGTCTAAAGAAGTATAACTTTACCGAATATTAACACAAGTGTCTGAATGAAGCGATTAGTAGGTTGTATGCATTAGAATTTATAAATACACGTATTTTTTAACCCATTTACTCTTCAGCTATTTCTCTCTTACACATTTGTATCAGTAGAGATAATAATAAGTATATGAAAAAGGCTTAACTTGGTAAACTTCATTTCACTGTTTGTATTCTACCAACCTTAAAATAAGATGACTTGACTCATCAGCTGGCCATGATAATCAAACACAATGAGAACCTAAGAAGTCAAGAATGTAATGGAGCTCCTGCATATGTAATCTCTGAATTCTGTCAGTTACTGCAGTTCCATATTGCTGCATATTTCGACATTGAGCATCCGGGTCAGCAAGGGTATACTTACGTTTCCAGTTATGTTAGATTATACACAGATTGTACTATTGTTATATTCTATTCATATTAAGTTATGGCTCTCCTGTAGGCTACATAACGTTCAGGTTGTCCTATCAAATACATATGCAGTAGGCTTAAGAAAAAAGAGTGTCAGATTAGAGGAAACCTGATGGGGGAAGCATGTTGACTTTTTAGCACGTACAGTCATCACTCCGGATCCAACGATTAACATTGATGAATTAGGAGTACCATGGAGTATTGCTCTTAATCTTACTTATCTTGAAACAGTCACCTCTTACAACAAAGAAAGGTATATGCACACATTTATACTTTTTTATTTCAACTGATTTTTGGTGCTGACTTCCATTTTTGAATAGCTTGTTGCGAATGGCCCCCATCCTTCCCATGGTAAAACTACAACAAAATATATCATCAGGGATGATGGTCAAAGGCTTGACCTTCATTACTTA
>BQNB010159322.1:0-10891 GCA_026074375.1 Tanacetum coccineum | reverse complement strand
ACTTTTTATGTCTTAGTTATGCCGTTGTTGAAAAAAAATATTGCCCATCCCCTCAAATTTTTTTCTGGCTCCGCCCCTGTCTGTGTGTTCATTCTTCTCATTTTTTTCTGGCTCCGCCCCTGTTTGTGTGTTCATTCTTCTCATGATGTTTGACCAAATGATTAAAGGTGAGTGTTCATTCTTCTCATGATGTTTGACCAAATGATTAAAGGTGAGGAGACTGATTTCATTTGAGTTGTACGGTTCACTCAACGATTGCCTTTGGGTTTGGAACTCCATATAGGGAAGGAACGTTATTGTTTGCAAGGTATCGATTATTTACATGGACCCACTTCTCATTCAATTTGTGAGAATTTTCTGAACTATAAAGTATAAACCCTTCTTAACTAATGATCGGCGTGGGAATTTTCTGATCTATAAACCCTCCCTAGTAATGATCGGCTCATGTTTAGATGATGAATTCGGTGTAATTGTACTTCCCTTTGATTATATGGTCAAAAAGATGTTTCAGGAAAGCATTGACACACTGCAAAAACTAATCACAATTCGATGCTTTAGCTAAGGGAACTATGTTTTTTGAACATCCTCTAAAACCTTTAATCGTTCAACTAGTGTATTTGATTGCAAATACTTGTTTTAGTCTTTTTACCTTTCTAAGTGCAGCAAGTTGGATTATTTCCTGCGGTTACATTATTATAGTAACCAAGTAGTACCTTACCGTATATGTGAGAATATTTTCATAATTGAAAGTGACCTAGTAATTGAATCAATGCAAGCATACAACCATAAATTTCTATAACAACATTATAATTACTACCAACACTGCATTTGCAACAATGCAGCCCGTGGTTTTCTTACAAAACCTACCCAAAACTTCCAACCACAACAACATGAATTCGCCCGACTTGCTTGTTCTGACGGGACCTACTTCATCAGTCGATAGAGATCTTTACTTGATTCAGCTTGTAAACTCTAGAGTTGCAAAGCTAAATCTGGTTGCTGAGAATCAACCATCATACCAGTAGACTGTCTTACAGGAGACCCTAATGATTGGTATCCGATATTCAAATCAGGAGGACGTGAATCTTGTTGCTTTGGTCTGGATTGCAGCTGCATTTGAGGTGGGACCCCTCTCCAATTCGACTGTGCCTGAAACCTCGACAGATCTGTTGTCATCAATTGAGGGAAAGCGGCATTATTTCTGTTTTGGAGATGAGCCTGAGCCTGAACCTCATTGGCGGTTCTAATAGGTTGAGGAACAAACCCATGGACTGGTTGTTGGTAGTGGACCCCAGAAACAGGAAACTCACCACGAAACCGTGAAACTTGAGGTTGTTGTCGGTCACGGCCGAAGTTATAGTCCGAGGATATTTGTTTGTGGGGGTTCGGGTTTTCTGTTTGTGGTGGCTTAAGGAAGCCTCCGGTTCCTCCTAATGACATCCAAGCCTGAGCAGCAGTTAAAGCAACATTGCTTGAATCGTCTCTGTTTGAACCAAAACCATTTGAGTTATTCTGTTGTTGGTGTTGAGCTTTCTCAGCTAACATTTTCATCATCTGAACAGGGTCACTAAGGCCATGTTGTTCCTGTTGACGGGTCAAATTATTGTCCGTTAGACTCTTTTTGTTACCATCCTGATTCACAGCTACAGGTCTTACTTCTTGTCGATAGGGAAAATTACTGATTGCAGGAGCCATTCTATTACTATCAAGACCAACTGTGGTCGGGTTTACAGCTACAGGTCTTACTTCTTGCCGATAAGGAAAACTGTTGATTGTAGGAGCCGTTCTATTACTATCAAGACCAACTGTGGTCGGGTTTACAGCTACTGGTCTTACTTCTTGTCGATAAGGAAAACTGTTGATTGTAGGAGCCGTTCTATTACTATCAAGAGCAACTGTTGTTGGGGTCGCAGCAACGGGTCTTACTTCTTGTCGATAAGGAAAACTGTTGATTGTAGGAGCCATCCTATTATTCTCAAGACCAACTGTTGCCGGGTTCACAGCTACAGGTCTTACTTCTTGTCGATAAGGAAAACTGTTGATTGTAGGAGCCATTCTATTACTATCAATACCAACTGTTGTCGGGTTTCCTTTGCTACTGTTCGGATGGTTAAAAGATGGCATGGACGCAAGATTTCCGACTGGTTTTAATAGTCTTGGAGACGGGATATCATTAGTGTTAGAAACTGGCCTTCTTGCAACAAAATCAGCAGCACTTACATGCGTCGGGGGTGGACGACTGAGTTCCATTTGTGTTGAGTTCTGATGCAAGACATTTGAACCAGAAAATGAGTGATTCGCGTGCGAAGACAAAAAAGGAGGTCCCGGAGTCAGGTTCTTACTGGTTTCCCTTGGAGACTCACTCCTGACAGGAATCCTGGGGTTAAAACCACCATTGATCTCCTTTCCATCCACAAGGATTTTAGTAGCTTTATGATTGTTTGAGGCTGTAAATTTGGAACCTTTTTCTTTGTCTTCTACATCAGAAGTAACATTAAAGTGTTCAAGAAAATTGGGTACTTTCAAGATGCGGTTTTCAGGCAAAGTTGGAAGCGGTTCGTATTCTCCTACCCATCCACGACCATATTTGACACCTTCAGGTAAAGCTTGCTCTATTGTTTGAGAGGCAACTTTCCACGCAACAGATCCAAGGGTTGCAGAAAAACGAGCCAAGCTTCTAGCATAGGCAAGATCTGCATGGAGCCCAACCTGAATCCCAAAGATAATAACCATATGAGTGAGCAGACAATTACCATCAACAGGAGAAGATTTAGGGGGTGTTTGGATGCGCATTCTGAAAGTAATTTTGTGATACTGAATTAGCTGTTTAGTAGATATCCACTTTTTTTGTTTGATATGTGATAATAAGATCAGATGTTAGTGTATGATAAATCTTTGATCATTAAAGTTAAAAGATAAAATGACCAAAAAATACATTTTGTTATAGAAATAAACAATTTGTGAAATGGGAATTAAAGTCTCTCAATTTAGATAATCAGTTAACTGATTATCTAGAACTGATTTTTGACCTCAAAAGTAAAACTATTTATCAGACATTAAAATCCAATCAGATCAATTTCAGAGTCCAATTTTAACACCCCCTCGATGGTATTGTGACATACAGGAATGAACTGCTTGCTTTCACCCTCGAAGGTTGATAACACAGAGTCTGAATCAGTCACGGGTTGAACAGATATGGTGTATGTTGCACGTCGGTCTTCTTCATTTATTGATGGTTTCCTTACAAGTTTAGGCACAACACCTTTTCCTATAGAAGCAATTTCGTATAAAGATATGTAAGTGCAAGGAATCTCAGCTAAGTTCACTATGAAAATGTAAAACAGTGTGTGTGGGCGGATCAAGGGTCTTTAACTAGGGTGCGCAGAATGAAGTTATGCACTATTATTACCACTAGATAATTCAGATATACTTATCATTATGGATAAATAGTACACGCAAAAAAAGTTGAATAGCATACCTTGTACCCCTTCTAGATCCACCTTAGGTGTCCGAACTGTTTCAAAACACAAAATTCACAGAGTTATTAATCTACTTTTCGAATCTCAAAAATCACTGATTTGACCAAGGATGCAGACTTATGCAAGAAGATACCTGGTAGTAGTTCTTGATCTTTATCTAGATTGTTATCACCTAAAGAAGAACTCTCGTTAACCGGCATTTCACCACTATTTTGTCTTACAGGACTATTATGCCTTACAGGAGACTGGGCGGGTGAACCATTTGGAAATTCTTCTGTTCTAACATTGGCACCAGATAAAGTTTCAGAGCAAAAAGGTTCAGGTTCAGGTTCAGGGTCCGGCTTCCTTTCATTCAGGGACACTGACTTCTTTAGCTGTTTTTTAGGTAGCGAGAAACTTGGTAACGTTTTCTGCTCTGAATTCGGTTCCATCTCAGATCGATCAACATTAGACCTTAGCCTCTGGAATCTCAGTTTCGCCTGCTCTTGAATAGAGCTTGCCTTCCCAAATTATTAACGTAATGAGATCAACAAACTGAACAAGACGGCTTCTAGAAAAGTAATAAATATAAACATCCAAAGTGTATACCTGTTTATAGTAAATTGTATCAGGTGCATTGTATTGCATCGCATTGCTGCAGATCAGTAGGACATCACTCTGCATTAAATAAACATGTTACGCTAAAAATCAACACATTGTTTATGCAAGTGCCTATCTGCTTATTTTTAAGCAGATAAACAGTTCGGGTGTTTGGATAAAACTGCTTAGTTGTTTGCAGATAAAGAAAAAATTAACATAAACACGCTAACCTCAAATTCTTTTAAAGTTAAATACGATCCTTTGGCAAGCTTTCTCCTCACAGTAGCGAAGTCCATTGGACGCTTGATCACATCATAATAATCGGGAAGCTGATGCAAACAACAATATAAAACTTCAATTATCAGATGTGCAAGAAATTAACACCAATTGAGCGTAAGCAACAACTTAATATTACCTCCTCAGCATCAACAGGCCGCGCATAAACCCCATAAATATCTTTTCTGCCACAACATATCCACCAAAAAAATTACTACATAACAAAGGACTTCTGGGCTTATTTAGAATTAGTGAGCGTCTGGGCTTATTTGGAATTGGAATAGCCAATAAGCTCAATTTTTAAAGCTTTTTAGCTTATCAACCTTCTCAATTTCATATAAGCACGTAAGCTAATAATCCAGACACCCCTCAAACATTAAACCAGTAATACTGTACTACTTACTTTTGAAGTTTGTCAAGTATAAACTCGAGTGTCTTCTGATCCGGCATCCGTTCCACTTCTTTTGGACCATCCGACTCCATCCCTATTCAAATTCCCAATCACAAATCACGCAGTTAGTAACAAATAGCATAACGCCAGACCAAAATGAACATACAAAAGCATTTTAAGTTTTTAACAAACCATAATCCGACCCTCCCGCTTCTTCTTCTTCACCACCACCACCATCATCGTCATCGTAATCTCTCAAATTCCTTCCTCTTATCTGTCAAAACACAAAAAACATAAAACCACAGAAATTCATCCACAACAATTGGCACATTGCTAAATGCATAGACTCTATACAAACATAAGACAGAGTGAGACACATGAAACAAGTGTCTTTGTGTCTGTCTCCGTGTGTGTTTAGTGTGTGAGAGAGAGTGTGTGTAACAAAGAGTGGCAGAGAGAGAATGTAGACAGTGTGTTTTAGATTCTATAAATATAACTCCGATTTTTTAGTTAAGACAGTTGTCACAATCCGTTATTCTGTTGCAATCACTCACACACAATCTATACATACACATATCTATATATATCCACAATCTTACTTAAATTCCAATTAATTTACACACACTAGATCACACACAAATTAACTCTTTTGAGCTAATTAAACACACACATTATAAACACACACTCGTTTTCTGTTTTCGGTTTTCAGCTTATGTTTCAGGCTTATATAGCGGACTTATGGCTTATTTGGTTCTCGGCTTATGTTTCATAAACTCAATTTTTGTGGCTTATTTGAAACATTTCCGCTTATATAAGCTTATCAAGACATAATAACCTTATGACTTATATAAGCCGGAAAGTTTCAAAATAAGCCACAAAAATTGAGCTTATGCAATATAAGCCGAAACCACATAAGCCATAAACCCGTTATATAAGCCGAAACACACAAGCCCCCTAATTAATTCTTTTGAGCTAATTAAACACACACACACACACACTTAATTATACACATTATATACACACACTAAAAACACCATAAAAAACACACACCTAAATAACAGATCTAACTAATTAACTAACAACCTCATCATCAACTTCATTATAATCATCTTCTTCTTCAACAACAACTCTCCTTCTCTTCAACCTCTCATCATCATCCTCACTCTCATCATCAGAATCCGGCGCGTGACTCACGCGCTTTCTAAATCCATCATCTGGCGCGCGACTCGCCACGCGCCTATCATTTTCACTCAGCAACCTCATCTTCTTCTTGCTACTATTATGATGATTCTGTTTTGCAGTGATGACGTCATCATGAGGAATAACAAACTCATCATCAACAACGAACTCATCGTCGTCGACGTAGTCATCTATATCGAAGTTGTACCTGACGTTGCGTCGTCTACGGCCGGAGCTGCGACGGTCAACGGCGGGGGAAGGTGAGGTCCGATCTGTGGTGGTGGTGGTGAGTGGTGGTCTACCTCGTCTCTTCTTCTTCACGATCTGGTGGACCATTTTAGTGTGTGTTTTTAGTGTGTGAGGGTTTTTTTTCTCTCTCTCTTGTTTTTACTAGTACCAGTTGCCGTATTGCAGAAGAAGAGTGTGGAGTTGTATTATTTTGGCTAGGTTTGGGTGTCCGAGCCTCAGGTTTGGGGTTTTGGTACTATAAACATGTTTTGTCGTTTTGTTGGCAAATGATAATTAACAAAACTACAAAAGTAGTAGGAAAAGTTTGAATTATTTGGTTTGGTTAGGTAGATAGAATAGAAATTTATACTCATTGCTACAGCCTACAGGGGTGAGCGGAAATCGCACCGCAAACCGTAAAAACCGCACCACGATAAAAACCGGTGGATTGGTTTTTAAAAATAAGAAAAATCGAATTTGCGATGCGGTTTCGGATTAACCCGTAAATCCGCACATCCGCACCGATATACTCGAACCGCACCGCAATTGCTATAAATAATAATTTTAATAAAAATATTTTAAATTTTTACTAATTATCTCTCAAAAATTAAAACACATGGCTTTTAAAAAAGCGGGTTTTCTTTGGGCTAAAAAGTATAAAGTAGATTTAAGTGTGTGGTGCGGATGCGATGTATTTACAGTTTTATCAGTTTTATATTTTTCGTTTTACTAATTAAGTGTTTATATTTTCAGTTTTATCTCACATGAATTATAATAGTGTATTTACATTAAGCCCAAAATTTCAATTTGGTTCAAGCCAAAAAAAATTATTGGGTTCAAGCCCAAAATTAAAAAATGGTCATATGTGGTGCGGTTAAAACCCGAAAATCCGCATTTGAAAACCGAAACCACAAGATCTACATGGTGCGGTTTATACTTTTATAGAATCCGCAATTGCGGATGCAGTGTGGTTTTTGCCAGAATCCGCACCGATCCGCACCATGCTCACCCCTATCAGCCTACATGTAATAAGGAAATTTCAAAAGTGAATCTCATTGTTATTTGTATATGTTTTTTTAAAAGGAAATATTAGCTACAATTTATTGTAGCTAATTGGTTACAATTCTAGGCTAAAATTATGGGTCTTTAAGTATTGTTTGCGGGTTTTTAAATACTGTTTGCGAGCCCCTAAATAGTCTTTGTGTTAGTTTTAGTGTAAAATTGTAGCCAGTTGGCTACAATAATTGTAGAGGTATCCCCTTTTTTAAATTGTATACAAGGGCAGGCATAAGTTAAAGAAGGCATTATAGTCTCTCTGTTATTTTTTTTAGGTTTTTCTATTTTGTGCTCTAGTGGCACATGATAAGAACACCAAAAGTACACATGGATCCACAAAATGTGAATCCCTGTGTATTTTTCTGTGGGACACTGTGTACTTTTTTATACTTTTGGTGTTCTTATCGTGTGCCCCTAAGGCACAAGATAGAAAAACCCTTTTTTGAATAGTCAATAATTATTAAGTGGTCTCAATATCAGGTCTCACAATCACTGACGAGTTATTTAAAAAATGACACGTAGACAGTAAAACTTTCTTTAGCTTATGCCTCTAGAGCATTAGTTAGAAAAATCATATATAAATATATAGTAATTAACTTCACCATAATTTAATATAGCAAACAATCAACTTCATCATCAAAACATACATTACTTAAACACAAATGTACATCATCAAACACACACACACACACATAAAGCATACACCACACGACTTGTCATCCATAAGAACGAGTCTTGCATTTTTGAGCTTGAAGACACGTCATGCTAATGGGCCGTAGGAAGGAGAATGTGTCCTCCTTTAGGGAAGACTCAGTCATCGACTCTTTTTAACGTCGGGTCTAAATGTTTTGAGTTATGATATACTCTTTCCGCCAGAATATAAATGTACACTTTTATATTTTGATTTGTATTAAATTACTTGTGTATTTTGTGTTTCAATCAAATCAAAAAATATTTTAGTAAATGTGAACAACGAAGTTTGTAACCCGCGTTCTGTCGCGAAGCGTGAGGGAGTAACTTTACAACGGAACGATAACTTCAAGGATTATTTTTGTAAATTGTTTCTGAAATTTTTAACGGATATAGTCATTAGTTTAGCGTTTTTTGCAAAGTTAGTCATTAAGGACTAACTTTGCAACGGATCTATAACCTGAAGGACCAATTCTGTAAATTTTGTGTTGGAGTTTTTTTTTCAATACTAAAATACCTTTGGAAAATGTGAGGTTTAATTTTATATATTAAAAAAGCACAAATGCCTAGGTAATATTTGATTATATTATATAGTTGGGCTGCTTTTACATCGCAAAAAACACCTCCTCGCCAGTAGGGGTGTTATCAGGTTATCGGGTTCGGGTGATATTCGGGTCGGGTTATGTCGGTCGGATGATTCGGGTTATTAGGTTTATTACTCTGTTTAATGGAGATGAAATTGCATTTGGTATCTCTATTTAAAAAGGTATACTGTAACATAAGAAATTCGCTAATATTGTATATGAATAATACCCTGAAGCCAATACTCCAAGAGGGGTATACATGAAAACGTTAACATAAACCATCAGCTTAAGTTTAGTATACACATTATAGGGACGTGTATGTATGTGTACGTTTTGTATGAAAATGCATATACCTTTGTTGTGAAACCTTTGTATAAATGTATTGTGTATTTGTGTGTATGAGGCAAAAGCACATGTATGCATCCGTTGGTACTTAGTGTTTACCATTTAGCCACAAAACTTTTTACTGTTCTTCCGTGCTTAGATTATTAATCCTATTTTAGTATGGCATAAAATACAAATTTAAATGACTGAACAAACCATCTCTATTCGGAACCAATTGGTAAACTTTTAAGTAAATTCCCGCAATAACCCACTTGCATTGAATATCATAGAATTACGTGAATACAGGAACCTTCTACGGAGCTTTAAATGATATCGTTATGAGGTCGGAGATGTTCAGCTTACTGGTCCATAAATCATTCACAAGACCACCGAGAAAATCATTCAAATCAAAAGCAGGATTCAAGCTGCTCTTGATCGACAAACGAGTTACGCCGATGTGAGGCGTAAGCCTTTGGAATTTCAAGTTGGAGATAGGGTTATGTGTTATCTTACTAATTTAATCCATTACACAACAATAATCTTTACCAATATGCTAGAAAATAATAAGAAAACTTAGAGAGAGAAAGTAGAGAGAGAAACAAGAAAGGAAGATTAGATTAGAGAATTGGTGGATTACAAGTGAATGAAAATGTAACCAACACCCTTCACCAAGTGTGGTGAAGGGATATTTATACCCATGCCTTGCTAGGTGGCGTATGGGCTTTCTAAACGGGCTGGGCTTGGTTTAACTTGGGCTTTAAGCCCGAAACATGGACAATATTAGATTACAGTCCAAGCCCATTGAATCCGACTAGCCTATTACAATACAAGACCTAGTTTGACTTTCTAAGACCGACAACATTTTTGTTTGACTTAATATAATTAAGGCTAACAATCTCCCCCAATGTTGAGGTCTCTTTCTTCAAACTTTACTGTACCACTGATGACATAGAAGATATGATGTTTGACGTTTATGCTTTGCCTTGTTATGTTCTTGTCTTGTTTGTAATGGCTTTGTTCATCCATGCTTTGTGATCTTGATTTTAAGCCTTTATCTTTTGACTTTGAATTCTTGAGATCGTTATCTTGCATCATCTCCTTGACTTGAATCATCTTGATTTGACTTCCTTGATCAACTTGTGCTCTTGACCAACATGCTCATACTTGTTACATTCTTGTTTGACATATGCGATTATAAGTCTGTCAATCTTCCCAATTGATGATTCTTTATTTGACTTTAAGGCTCTTTGATGGTGGGGAAGATTAGAATCAACTATCTTGATGTTGAACAATTGACTTTAAAAGATTGATTATGAGCATGTGGTTTATGAATCCGACTTCGCTGGAATGAGGCTGCAACACCGTCGTCTAAACTTGAAATAAGACAGTTAGCAATAAAATATGAATATGGCTTTATCATTCATCTTGTGTTCGGTTACATTAACCTTCGGTTATCTGTGATCAGGTAGATTCAAAGAATCTCCTTGACAGGGTTTCCAGCACAAACCGTTGGATCTTCTAACACAGATGTATTAGATTCACCATGCTTGCGAGTTCTCATTACCTGAACGTCTCAAAGCAGACAACACAGTAAGAGTGAATCAGATAGTTACTATCTTTCTGATTAAGTCATCAATTCATTTACTGGACCAAAATCGATATCCAGTCAGCACAAGCTCAATTCATACAGAATCTTGCAAGTCACCTACCAAGAGTATGAGAAAGGTTTACCTAAAAAGGCTGCTACACTGCAAGTAATGGCGATTCAAGGTGGTAGAATCCAAAAAGCCAATAAGAAATCACTTAATGCTAAAGGCAAATGTAAAGGAAAAGGCAGGGAAAAGGATAAACCAGTTTATATCCCTAAGCCTAAAAACCCTAAACCTTCTGCTAAAGAGCACCCGACAAATGATGACGCCTGTCACCACTACAAAGAGGTAGGTCATTGGAAAAGGAATTGTCCTGTTTACCTTGTTGAGTTGATTAAGAAGAAGAAGCAGGTTGGCACTGCCAGTTCTTTAGGTATCTTCACTATAGAATTATTTTCTTTCCCTAATAAATCCTGAGTGTATGACACTGGTTGTGGTACTCACATTTGTAACACA
>BQNB010159321.1:2904-14926 GCA_026074375.1 Tanacetum coccineum | reverse complement strand
GGGAATATCTCTTCCGGAATCTTTTTATCATTGATTCTTACTTGTGTATTTTAAGTGTATACTATCAACGAATCACTAACGTAAACCTGCAGGTTAAAACGGTGGTGACGGTATCCTAATCAACCAAAGTCGATTCATTACCACATATTCATGCTCATTCTACAAAGACAAACAATCATGAAAGCTCAAGATTTAAAGACAAAGACTTCCGCAAACTCTGATTTGAAGCTTTCAAGATGAGGCATAGTATGAGAATGTTGGTCAAAGATACAAGTCGAAAGACAAAACAGAATAAGATTTAAAGATCTCAAACTAAAAGACAAAGTCGAAAGACAATGACAAAGGCTCAATGTCAAGATCACAAAGCATGAAGGAACAAGCATACAACGAAGACAAATAGAAAGACCAAGAACACGTGAGCATTAACGACAAAAGCAATCTCATTGATCTCATGAAGGAGTGTCATAAATGAACTCACTTCGGGGGAGATTGTTAGCCTCAAAATATTGAGCCGAACATGAAGTTCGTTCATTACGTGTATTAGTCTATGTCAATCAATTAGTTAATGTTGTAATAGGAAAGTATCGGGAATCGGGCTCGATAGTTAATCTAATATTGTATATGTTTCGGGTTTAATCCCAAGCAAAACCTGAGCCCGGGTCCTAGTCAAATATCCCGAACGTCACTTAATGTGTCGGGGTATATAAGTAACTTTTCCACCTAGGAAAAGTTAGTGGATTTCATTTATAATATTTCACTTTTCTATATTCTCTCTCAACTCTCTCTCTCTTCTTTCTCTCTCTAGAAATCAACTCTCTCTCTTTTCTTGATCTAGATTCGTGATTGTTATATGAAGTGTTAATCGGGATCCTACAAATAGGATACTTTCTGTCAAGTATTTCATAATCCACCTCCTTGTCCTCATCTAGAGCTATTGTTAAGCATAACTTCAGCTCATCATTCTCTTTCTCATCCTCAGAAGTACCATGTCTGAATCTTCTTTTCCTTGACTTCATCTTTTTCCTTGTGATAAGCTTTCTCTTCCTGATACCTGCTTCTTCTTTGGTTTCTTCCTTAATACTGTCAACTTTCTTTGTACCAACAGCTTTCTTATTCAGTTTTCTTATTATCCTTTCATCCTCAGCAGAACCAATAGCAACAAAGTTTTCATCAGAACTTTTTACCTTTTCATACAGAACTTATATTTCTTCAAACTTTTTGTTCTTCAAATCAGAATGCTTCTTTCCTCCTACATGCTTCAAATATGTCATCATTTGATTTCTTAACTGAGTTCTTGTAGGTGGTCTACTTCTGATTTCAGCAGCTCTTTGTTGTGCAAGAAACCTCCTTTGAGCAGCAATAGTATCATGAAGCATTTTGGCTCTCTCTTCAATTGTGAACTTTTCTCTCTCTTATTCTTGAAGCCTTGCTGCTAGAATGCTATCAGCTTCAATTCTAGCCTGGATGTCATCATAATCTCTTATAAGAGCAGCCTTTGTAGCTTCCTCTTCAGCCAACTTCTTCTTCTCTTCTTCTGCTTCCCATTCCTCCTGAACCTTTCTGGCTATTTCTTCATTATTAGCAAGCTGAGCAAACTTTCTTTCAGCTTCATTTACACCTTCTGATTCAGCATCTGATTCAGCTTTTTCCTTAAGAACTTTCTTTCCTTTGTCTTTAGGATCAATCTTTGGAAGTGGCTTCAAAGTTAAGATTGACCTTTTAGTTGTAGTTCTTGGTCTATCAGTATCTTTAATCTCTTTAATCTTAAATCCTTTTTGCTTAGTCTTATTTTGGCTCATGGTAACCAGAGATTGAGCAATAGTTTCATCATCTCTGAAAACAGTTATAGGAGCAACACTTTTATCTGAATTTCCATCTTTTGGCTCAGCAGTACCTTTATTTGGCTCAGCAGTACCTTCATTTGGCTTGTCGGTACTAACTTTTAGCTTGTAGGTACTAACTTTTAGCCTGTCGGTACTAACTTGATCTTCAATACTTACTCTTGTTTCTTCACTGTCCCCGCATCATGAGCATCCTCTGTCTCCATGTAATCCATTGCATCATCAAGATCATCAAAAGCTGGATCTTTATGCATTGTTGGTTCAGATTTGGCAGGTTTCCTACTCTGTTTGGATACAGACTCCTTCTGCATCAACTTTATCTTCAAAGACTTCTTCCTTGCCAATCGTTTCTTCATGGAAACACTCTTGATCCAAGCATTATGGTGTGAGATAACAGGTTTTGCCTTCTTCTTTAGCTGCTTGATCTGAGTCTTCAAATCTTTAATTTGTACAGCTTGAGTTGTAACCTGTTTACACAAGGAAACATAAAGATCATACACACTTTAGAGTGTTAGGCCATCCTCATTCCCTGATAAGGATCTATCACTGGATGACTGACCTCCATGATTCCCACCAGAGCCTTCTAGAATGGAATTAGGAATTGGGTTAGAAGAAGAAGGTTTGAGGAATGGGTCAAGCTGTGGCTCAGACTGGTCTTCACTTGGGTGAGTAGGAGAAGGTGTGGGTTGGGTTTCAGATGGTCTTTTTGAAACTGCACCTTCATCCTCTGTTGGTTGAGCCAAGATAGAAGGAAATAAAAGGGTCACATTCCCAGAATTTTTTTTACCCTTTTTAACCATCAAAGAGAAAACCTTAGTAGTCAAAGCATTAATAGGGAAGTGGTCTAAGGGGACAGGCACATTCTTGAGTTGGTTAGTCAAAAATACTGGAATAAACCTTGGGTACATGACAAACTTCTTCTTTGCATCCAAATGCCTCATCATACCATCAAAAATTAGTTTTGAAAAGTTATAAACTTGATTAGTGGCCAAACATATGACAGCAGTTGCAATATTAGTAGGTATTTGATCCCAAGATGTGCTTTTTGAGCTTAAACAGTGGATGATGGTATGAAACAAAAATTTCCATTGAGGAGAGAAGAGTCCTTTATTAAAAGTAAGTGTATTCAAATCTCCCTCATACCCCATCAATTGAATGGTATCAAATATAGCCTGGTTTGGTAACACATCAATCCCAGCAGCATCATTAAATTGAAGATCACTTCTAATTGATGCTTCTGAGATTGAGACAGGCTTGCCAGCAACTGTGGCAGTAATATACCTAACATTGTTGATTGTTTTGGATTTAGCAGTCATCCAAAACTGTTCAACAAACGTAGTAGAGACAACAGGACTTACAGTGAGAGCATAGTGAATTGAGCTGCGTGTAAGGAAGTCTATGATCTCATGAAATTCAGCATTCCCATCAGTCTTTTCTAAGTAGGCGACCATGTTGTGCTTAGGACAGGATTCAAGAGCTGCCATAGTCGATGAATTGATGGTTGTCGGTGATGAAAAGATTAGGGTTGTTAAACGAGAGCGATTAAGAGATATTAGGTGAAGAAAGTGTGCAATTGAGATGGGTTTATATAGGTTGAGCAAACCCAAGATCAAAGAAACGGTGCAATTTACACTTTAGACCCCTAGCGGTATTTTCTCCAACGGCTATTCAGCGGTACAAACTTTGCCCAACGGTACCAACTTTAAGCCTGGCGGTACTAACTTTTTGGTTACCAAAATTAACCAAAACTAGCAGCACTAACTAACTTAGTACCATATGAAGAGCCCTAAAAAACAAACCAAACTGCATTACATAGCTTTGCACTCAATTCAAACACCATAATCATCTGTAGATATCTTCGAGCAGTACTAAGTAAGCCTAGCGGTATTAATTCTGGTACTAGCAGTACAAAGTTTCTGCAGCAATATGAACTAAGCTTAGTACCACATCTAACCTTGAATCCTTATGCCAAAGAGTATAGTGAACCCCAAATGAGAACAAATATTTTGCTCCCCTTTAATTGTGGTTATAAATTATACATCCCAATGCTAAACCCCACCAAAAAGTTAAATACTTGTGACTCAATCCTTTTAGTTGAGAAGGTCTGCAACCATTAGAGTCTGGGTGAATCTGACAACTTCTATCAGTCTTTTCTCATTGCATCTCTAATTAAAAATGAAATTGAATTTTTATATGCTGGCTTAGAATGAGCAACAGGATTCTTGATAACACTTATAGTGCTCTCATTATCATTGAGTTTCTGGTGATCATGAAAATCTAAAACCATAATCCATCATCTGATTCTGTTTATATAGTACTTGATCCATAAAACAGTTAGCAGTTTGCAAACATAATTCTGCCTTGTAGTTGAATTTGCCTCACAATGGTCTGTTCTTGTATTGCCAAGTATCAATTCTTTCTACCAAGAAATTGATAGCCACCTATTGTTGATTTTTGACAACCCCCCCCCCCCCCCCCCCCCCCCCCCCCCCCCCCCCCCCACCCCCCCCCAGGCTGGTCTCCATAGTCACTGTTTGAGAAAGCGTCTAGTTAAAAGGTGTAAAAATATAAATATCCTGGATACCTAAACCTAATTTGGGTCTGATGTTTGAGGTACTAAAAATCTTTTTACTACAATTTAGTGTGAGCTTTTGGAGTGACTTGAAAATCTAGATATGCAAAAACAAAAAATGATGTCTGGCCTTGATGTGTTCTAATACATCAGGGAACTAATCATAGATTGTAGACATGTTACATCTACATCGTCACATCTCCATCCTTGACAGTGGGTTATTAGACTCAAGAGGAGTAGAAGTTGTTCTGATGGATCCATAATCAAACTTTTATGGAATTGTCAGCTACATACTTGTCCTGACTAATAAAGGATTCCATTAGGTTTTTGCTTCACTTGAAGTTCCCAATAAGAAAGTAGTTCACCATTGAGCTCAATTTGGAATTTTTTGTGCATACCAGTCTTCAAACTCTAATACACATAGACTTTCTTTTGTAGAGCCAAAAATAAATGTCATTCCTCAAACACTTGGGATAAACCATAATATCATTTTAATCTTCTTGATTAACATTGTCTTTGTCTATGGACCTCTTGTAACCATTTTCTATCAAGAAAAGTAAAGAAGTGTCTCATAATAAGCTATAGGGGCTTGATGAAGCCATAAAGACGCTTTGATCATTTTATAGACTTTGTTTGGATGAGAAGGATCAACAAAGACCTAGAGGTGATGAACATTACACCTCTCTTCAATAGTTCCATCGAGATTGCTCTTTCTAAAATACCCATTAGTTAGAACAGTAAAGTACCATGTTTGATGCAAAGGCCTAAAAATACCTGATTGCCTCTATCCTGGCAAAACAGGGTGCAAAAATACTTTCATCATAAATCTATTCCTTCCTCCTGTCTAAACCATTTGTGCTACATGCATGGCTTTGTTTTTCATACAATACCTTCTTTCATCCATTTATTCTTGAATTCCCCACTTTGTGCCAAGTGCCTTTTTCCAGATGGCAAATCAACAAGTCTCTAAACCTTCTGTAATTTGAACTGCCAGCAATTCCTCTTGGCTTTGCTTCAACCCATCTTCATCTTGTAGGGCTTATGATATATTCTAGGGTTCTTTAAGGAGAGAAAGCATGCTAACAAACAGATCTAAAGATCTTTGAGATTATTTCTATTTCTGTTTGGAGATGTAGTCACCATGCTTGTTGTGTGAAGAAGCCTTTTAATCATTCCTTATTGTTTGAATTTATTGACTTAGGATCTCCTAGAATTTGATATTTTGGATGATTCTTATGAATTCTAAGTATGGGAATAGGACTAACAATAATGGTGTCATCCATATTATTGAAATCAGCCACTGCACCCACATTCTCATCATTATGGATCACGTGAATATGCCAGGCATTTGAAGAAATGCATCAGAATCATCTTCTAAATCAGGCATATTTAGATCAATGGGTAAATCAGCATTAGGGAGAGTAGATGCATCAATAGGTATTTTTCCTCCAAGATAGACAAATGATGATTCACCAGCATTTGCACCTGTGGGAGTACTAGCAGCACTAACATATGGCATGGTAGCAGTACTAACAGATGACCTACCAGTACTAAGTTTGTTAATACTGGTAGCCTGAGCTGCCCTCTTTTGAGATGCAATATTCCTCTTTTCTTCTTCAAAAGCTTATCTTGTTGCATCATCCAGAGCTTTAGCAACCACTTCTTGAGCAATCATCTTCTCAAGTTCATCATGCAAGACTTGTTCATCTTCTGTCATCTGATGTTGTCCTTCCTTATCATCTTCTGAATCTTGTACATCATTGTCTTTAGGAGAACTTTCAGAAGGTTTTTCATGTGCAGCTGCAGCAATATCTTCTACTGGAACCCTTGTCTTATAAGGGTGTAGTGGAAGCAGTATGTATTCCTGAGTAGGTCCTTTATCTTTTCTTGATGAACCTGCAACATAAGAATATTGTGTACCTGCATCCACATTTAATTTGGATTTTCTATACTAACAAGGAATATAGTTCATTGAATTGGTTAGAAAATCAAGATCAAACATCCAATTAGGACCAGTTCCTGCCACATTTGGTTGATCTTCAAGAAAATCAATGTGCAGATTCTCTTCTACCCTTTTGGTCCTTTTGTTGTATACTCTAAAGGCTTTACTACTGGTAGAGTATCCAAGCAAATAACCTTCATCAGATTTCCCATCAAATTTGCCCAAGGAATCTAAGGTGTTTAAAATGGTCAAGGGGCACCCAAAAGGTCTCATAAAACTAATACTAGGTGAGTTACCTATTAATAGTTCATAATGTGTCTTATTTTAAGGTTTAGTCACTAATACCATATTCAGTACATAGCAGGCAGTATTTACTGCCTCTGCCCAAAATGGAATAGGTAAAAGTGAGTCTGCTAACATAGTTCTAGCTGCCTCAATTAGGATCCTGTTTTTCCTTTCTGCAACATCATTCTGCTGTGGAGTTCTAGCCACACTAAACTCCCTTTTTATTCCTTTCTTAGCACAGAATTCATTCATAGCATGGTTCTTAAACTCTGTCCCATTATCACATCTAATGATTTTAACATTATGATTCAATTGGTTTTCTAAGCCTATGATAAATTTACAAAGGATTTCAGATGTTTCATCCTTGGTAGCTAAGAAAAATACCCAACTAAATCTGCTGAAATTCATACAGTCACAACCAAACATACCTTTTCATTGTTAATACTTTCTACAAGAGACAGGGTCCCAAATAAGTCCATATGAAGTAATTCTAAGGGCTTTCTGATGATTCTTTCTAACTTGGCCTTACAGGAGGCCTTATGTTGCTTACCCTTCTTGCAGGCAACACAAGTGTGGTCATTCACAAAAACTTTTGAAGGTAAACCTCTAACTAGGTGACCTTTAACAAGTTTATTTATATTTTTGAAATTTACATGACCTAATCTCCTGTGCCATAATTTAGACTCATCTGCTGTTGCATTTGCATATAAACAAGTTATACCTCCAGAGGGAACAATGTTCTTTAAGTCCAAGCTGTACACATCATCCTTTCTAGGAGCTCTAAGTACAACTTGACTTTCATCAAGAAGCTTAAAGCTAGGAGACAAGATAAGGCATTCAGACTCAGTAAAAAGGACACTATTTTTCTTGTCACACATTTGTGAGACAGAGAAAAGGTTAAACTTAAGTTCATCTATAAAATAAACATCATCAAAGTCTAAATTAGCAGTTTTGATTTTACCTTTACTCGTTATTTTACCTCCTTTGGGATCACTTCCAAAAGCCACAAAGCCTCCATTGAAATCTTCATAGTCTGAAAGATAAGCTTTGTTGCCAGTCATATGGCTAGAGCAACCACTATCCACCACTGCATGATCCTGTAACAAGATCTCTGGATTGCCCTGCACAAAAAGTAAGAGAATTAGTATCTCTTAGGGATCCAAGCCATTACAGACTTGGAAATCCCTTTTGGGTCAACATACTCAACCTTCTTGAGCATGAATGATCCACTGTCTTTAGACACATGATCCAAGTAATTTCCCTTAGGCCTCCAAACCCATCTTGACTTTTTAAGGTCAGTATCCAGCTTACCCTTACCAGTATTAACTACTGCTCTTGTCCCAGCAGTAGTCATATTTTGAACCCCAAAAGTTTTAACATCTTGTTTTAAGTTTTTGGGTCTAAAAGCTGGTTTTGTGTAGTAAGACCTCTTGATTGGTGAATATGAGGCTCTTGGTCTTACATTGTCCATTCTTGGGTAAATTGGTCTAATAGCACTATCAGTTTGTGTTGTTTTTGGGGTAAATGCTCTAGCAGTACTAATAGGCCAAGCAGTACTAACAGACCTAGCAATACTAACAGGCCTAGCAGTACTAACAGTTTGTACTGCTCTTTTCTCATTTTGCCTAACAGGATTAACCAAACCTGTTCTGGTTAGTACTCCTGATGAGACAAAAGTCCTTCTTGCTTGAGGGTAGTTCAATTTATTTGAAATTTTTTGATGATTAACCCTTTTAGCATTATCCCATACTGGTTTGACCACCCTTTGACCAGTATTGACCACATTTTTCTGCTTAGGTTCTGGGCTCTTTTTGTCATAAAAATCACAATATTTGATCAAATGGTCAGTGCTCTTACATACAAAGCAAGCTTTTATTTTCTTAAATCCAATTCCTGCTTTCTTAGAAGTTTGACCAATTTTATCAACTTGAGTTTTAGCTGTTTGAGTTTCATTAGTCTTAACAGGACTAACTTCAGACACATCATTCTCATCATCTGAGTTCCAATCCTCAATGATGACTTTATCTTTGTTAATGTTTGGTGTAGACACAACTGATTCATTGACAGACTTAGGTTTTTCAACATTTACTTCATTTGTATTACCTACAGTCTCACTAGTTTTAGATTTACTAGTGTCAGCATTAAGCTCAGTTGTTTTTGACTCAATGATTTTCTTTCTAATGGCATATTCATCTAAACCTGCAAATGATATGTCAGCTCTTGGGGTTAGGAAGTTCCCTGTTATAGGAGGGGGAACAACATGATACCCATCTGCTTTGGAAAACCTATCATTTGCTGGTGTGGACTCTTCATCACTAGATCTGACCTCAAAAACACTCATACTGATCTCACTATCAGTTTCAGACTTGTCACTCATTTCATTCAATTGTGTGCCATATCCTAAACCATATCCTAAACCCAGTTTTTATCTCAAGCACTCATTTGACTATTGAGTAATCATAAGATTCTTGATTGATTCTTTCTTCCCATTTTCTATCTTTAATTTAAACGCATCTCATTCCTTAACATCTTTCTCTAAATTTCCAGGTTAAGGTTGCTAAGTTTTTATTTCTCATGCATTTAAGGCTCATAGTTTTGAAACTCATATTTTTCAACCCCACCAATTCATTATAATTTCATGATGACAAGATCTCTAGATTTCTAGGACTCCTAAAGGCAACTCATCCCTAGAATTTCTAGTCTTGCTCAGCTATGTTTTTTTCTCTAATCACTATCATAATTCTTTTGCAGAGTTTTTAAAAGATTCAAGACATTGTTTAGAATATTTTTATACTCTTTGTCAGAAGAACTTGATAGCTTGAAGAAGAATTCCATTAAAGCATAGTTGACTGGTCTATTTCAAAATCAATTACTCCAGTCATAGCCTCCTAACAATCTGAGCCACCAGTGCCTGTGATCAAATTCATTTGTTGTACATTGCACCTGCCATTTTTCATCACCATAAATCTTTTCCTTTGATTCCTTCAGATATCATTCCCTAGCAAAATGCCTTTTTCTGTGACAGTTGTAGCACTCAATTTTGATTTATCAAGTGAAAAGGTCATTATTTTCTTTGAAATCCAATGTTCCTTCCTGTCATCATCATCAATCTGTCTGCTGGAAAAACCTCTTTTCAAGTTGAGACTGTTGTTGTTGTGACAAGAAAGAAGCACGCTACTTCATACACATGGGGTAGATGAAACTTACTAATTCGCCTCCAGCAAACTAACCCCAAAATCTCCACTGGCGAGTAATAACTTCATTAGTGTCTGCTAGTGTTTCTGAAAAGAAAGGAAATGCCAAGATTCAGAGAATTAAAAGTGGAACTTTGAAACCTTTTCTTCTCTTATTCGTAGACCTAAGGTTGTTGAGAGGTAATCAATTATCAATCTCAACAATGTCTACCTTATTTCTCATGATTAGAGCAATTATGGATACCACTCTAAGGGAGGAAGACTTTCTTAGGAACTTCTGGTTGATATCTCTATGATATTGGACGCACCAGATGATCCTCCATTGACTTATGTGTTTTTGGAACCTTCATAAGCCCATTGTCCAACTTTCATTTGATCAGTAGAAAAGTTTTTCCAAATAGATGATGTTTTAGAACATTTTTATCTGTTTCTTCTTGGATTCTTCATTACCTCCAAACCTTGATTTGATTGCTTCCCAGAGTTGGATTTAGAATCTGCAACATTGTAAACTGAGGAGTATTCACTCAGATTTTGCTAAAAGCAAGAATGCTCTTACTCCTTCTTGATTCCTATTTAGCAGCCAGTTGGTTTAGGTCCGTCTTAGGATAGGAGGGAGCAGATGTTTCTCCAGTTGGTGCAGGCTCTTCTTCTAGATCTCCATTGACAATAACATCCCATAGGTTATGGTCTGTGTGACAGATATATTGTCGCATTCTCATGCTCCAAATATCATATTCTCCCTTCCTGATGATAGGGATTTTCATTGCTGTGATAGTGGGTGTAGGAAAGTCTTGTTCTGCCAACTTACAATTGAGTTCTTCTTATTCAGAGTTTCCACTCAAGCTCTATTAACCACTTTGTTGATCCTTTTCTGAATAATCTTAACCTTTAGCTTGTTAAAGGGTTTGTTCCTTAGATAATTCTAAAGCAACAATAATGAAACACTAATTTGAACAAAACAGTGATTATGCGTGAAACTAATCAATAATGCTAAGAAGAACAATATTAAGAATCACAAAAGAACTTTATATTATAACTTGAATCTGCCTAGGTTACATATTACAAAAACTATGATTACTAATAGATCTCTATTGATTTGTGTAGAACTATATCTACTAACTATGCCCAGAGATCCTTTTATAGACTAAGGAAACCCTAATGAGCTTTACCAAACGCGTTAAGAGATAATGCATATCTATTCCTAATTTATCTCTTGCATATCTCAGAAGCAGTACTAATACAATACACTAGCAATACTAATACTAACTAATCAATATTAACTATTACTGACGGTACTAACATTGTACTGGCAGTACTAACATTTTATTGGCAGTACTAACTACAAAGCTAGCAGTACTAAAGACTTAGACTCATTTCTTCAATCTTTATTAACAGCATTAAGTCTTCACTAGCAGTATTAAGACTTTTACAGAATTTTACAAAATCAAGAAGAAACCGTGAATGTATAATTATATGTTGTTAAGGTTTGTTGTTTAATAATTAATGAGTGGTCTTTTAAGTCCAAGTCTTAACTTGTAGTCCTTGTGACAAGGATCTAAAACACCTTTTCAGGGGGTCTTGGTTGATCAAAGAAACAAAGATAAGACATTATGTTTTCTAGTGAGAGAAAGTAGAGGGAGGGTGAGATGAAAAAATGGAAGAAATATTAGATTGAGAGAAAAAAGAGAAAAATGAACATCCACCACCCCTCATGGAGAGCCATGAGGGGTATTTATACTAAAAGAAAAAGTAAACTATTCCTAGTTTACATAAATGACCCCTGCGTGACACGCAGTGTCCAAGACTAGTCCAATTCACGTGTAAGACGCCAACTTCACTAAAAAGTAAGGCTAACAATCTCCCTCCAAGATGGCGTCACACGTGAATTGGTTACAATGTTCCCTACAAGCAAAATAAAGAAAAATGATAAGAATGAAGTCCAGTATTCCTTGAGAATATCTTTGACGATCTACTTGAATACTCCAGCTTTATTTCTTCAGCTCGTAGACGAACATACTGCTGAAATCTTCAGCTCCCTCCCAAACAGACACCCCTGAGACTGATAAGAATTAATACACCGTTCTTGAGGGAGGGATGATATCATCAACATCGTCTCACTTAGGAAGCATTCCAGTTTTGTTTGAATTCAGACCAAAGTACACACTTTATCCCTTTAC
This sequence comes from Tanacetum coccineum, assembly GCA_026074375.1. Taxonomy (NCBI): domain Eukaryota; kingdom Viridiplantae; phylum Streptophyta; class Magnoliopsida; order Asterales; family Asteraceae; genus Tanacetum; species Tanacetum coccineum. The sequence continues at coordinate 2,915 of BQNB010159321.1, read as the reverse complement.
CGAAGTCGAAA
>BQNB010159319.1:0-14926 GCA_026074375.1 Tanacetum coccineum | reverse complement strand
AAAAAGTTATTACAATATCCTACTAAACTGTTACAATAAGCTCCAAATTAACAATAAGCTAAAACATCAAAATAAGCTTAAAACTAACTAAAAACTTCAAAAAAACTAAATTCCTAAATGGGCAAAATAGGAGGGAGCGTGTGTTATTTATAGCCAAGGGGGGTAGAATTTTTAAATTGCCCCCATCATTAGAAAATTGATGAGCCAATGATTGGCCATCAACCTTGTACACACGGATCGCCAGGTATAAGAAGAAAATTAAACCGTCGGATGATGTACACGTGGCATTTTAGACTGCTTCCATTATACGCTTTGTTTGTGCTCGTTGGATGATTTTCACGAAATGCAATTTGAGAAAGTTACTCACTTCTTCGCTACGTGTCAAGATATTACTCGCCCTCCCAATTGTTAGTGGGAAGTCACATGCCTTATTTCCATTTAAGATCATAATGGGCTGGTCAAGCTCGTTAAGTGGGTCACGGGCTGGCCCAATAAAATCCGTGGGCACCGTTGGACTTGAAATCTTGCGCTCTTTCCAATCCCGTGCTCGGTTTTGTCCGATTTTGTCTTTATTTTTGTCCTTTTCTCGATTTCCGGTACCTGCACTTACACAAACACAAAAACAAGCATATATATGCAATTTTTATTATGTTTTTTGTTATTTGGGCTCGTTTTTCATGGTAAAAGGTATGTATAAAATAGCAAATACCAAATTCTCCCATACTAAGGTATTGCTGTGTCCTCACGCAATGCTATAAGTAAGCACTTAGAAAACAAAAAATCTCAATCCCTCTCGACTAATTACCTCGAAAAGTAGCTAAGTGTTCATCGAGGTGAATTGAAGAATCAAGAGTTTTAGAGAAGTCTCATTTTTACCATTATTGTAGATATACGCTTATTACCACTAATATTTTTTTTATTTTTTTATTCTTTTTTCTTTTCTTTTTCTCATTATTATTATTATTTTAGCAACTAACTAATTTGACTTTCGTTATTTTCATAACCGTTAGGGATCATAGAACAAGATGCATTTCGATCCGAAAATGCCCTCAAAAAGGATAAATTCATCGTTCTCGACTTTTCACTCGCTCCAAACCAAGATTTAAACGAAATCACAGTTAAATATCAGTTAAAATGCTAACACTACTCATATTTGCAATTTGTGAACTTTTTACTCCCGACAATTATTATATCTTAGGTGAATGTGCTATTTTGAATTTCAACCATGGATCAACATTTTGCAAAATTCTATGTTTCACGTTCCACCCGAGAATAATGAGTTTGAAGGCGAGATCATCCCATGTAGCGACTTTCGTCTCGACACATCCCAACCTTGCGGCTAAGTGACCAAGCTTTTGACACCCCACAGAGACTAGTATCGGGACTCACGGACCTTAGGTTTCAAAAACTCTTAGGTTTCTCGTATACACATAGCTTATAAAATAGAATAGTCAAAGTTCAAAAGCATATTTGAATTTAACAAAAAGTGATCTATTTATTAATTGATACTTAATATTAAACACTTATGCAATTGTAACCCTCGACCTTTTAGAAGGCTACAACATCGGTTGTGAGCCGGCAAGATGCAGCAAACTTTTATCAGTCTCGGATTTTTATTCTTACTATGGGCTTTTTTTAGAAGGCTATAACATCGGTTGTGAGCCGACAAGATACAGCAAACTTTTCATCCCACAGCTTATATTTATTTTATATCATTTTTCATAATTAATATTTTTTTTTAGAGAATACATTTTTTTTTGAAAAATTCAAGTATAAGTTTGAACTAAGACTAAAATTTTTGCTATATACTACATAAAAATTGTTGATTTAAGTTTAATCTCCAAAAATAGCACGCATATTAATCAAGTTAAGAGCTTATGGGAGAAAAAGCCACAAATTACACACATGAGCTCTTAAGATTTCCAACTAATCCTTGTTTAGCATCCAACTCATAATTAACTCTATTATTTTTCGTTCTTCGCAAATATCCGCGAACGCTTAGCCTAAAAGTTAAGGAACAAGCTAGAGCTCAACACGCTCGATCGAGTCAAATTTATTTTTATTCTACCCAGCAGGAAAGTCAAAATTATGACAAAACACTTATTTTATTTTTAAAATTTTTTAAGTTTTTTTATTTTTTTGGAATTTTGGTGGTAAAAACGGGATTACGTGAAAACAACGGCTGCAGGCATAATCAAATCGATAGATCCCCCCCCCCCCATACTAGAATTAAACATTGTCCTCAATGTTTTAAGAAGGGTCTCTACGTAAATCCTAAGCCATTTATTAAGTATGCTTAAAGATAAACGTTAGTCGATAAGATTTGGATATTGGATTTCCCAAATGAAGCTGAGGATTTGAAGCTCTTGTGATCGAAGGACAAAACCACGAGCACGAGAGGCTTCAAAAATTTGGGACAATCCTGGACAATCACAAAAACACAAGCAACGAGAAAGGAAAGAGGCAAGCCTCTCACAACAAAAAACACTTATTTATTACTACATAATATAACTAGGATAAGCATGGGGTGCCTCCCACGAAGCGCTTGTTTAGGGTCACTAAGCTTGACCCAATCCCTGAATTCATTTGTCCTTGGGGAAGGTTTGGAGATCCGGGACAACCAATTATGGTACGTCCCCTCCAAAGTAGTGCTTAATTCGATGACCGTTCACCTTGAAGTTTGGCTCGGAGTTTTGAGATAACTCAACGGTGCCATATGGAAAGACATGGGTGATGGTTAATGGTCCAGACCAATGGGATTTTAACTTGCCAGAGAACATCTTCAATCTAGAGTTAAAGAGCAGGACTTGATCACCGACGTTAAAAACGCGGTTTTTGATCTTTAAGTCATGGATCCTCTTTGTTTTCTCTTTATAGATCAAAGAGTTCTCATAGGCATGATCACGAAGTTCATTTAGTTCATTGAGTTAAACTTTGCGGTGATCACCCGCGGTCTCAAGGTCAAAGTTTGCATGCTTCAAGGCCCAGTAGGCTTTGTGCTCGAGCTCAATCGGTAGATGACATGCCTTTCCGTACACGAGCTTGTATGGGGTACACCTGATGGGTGTTTTGTAAGCTGTACGGAAGGCCCAAAGTGCATCATCTAGTTTGTCCGACCAAGAGGCACGGTTCTCGCCTACGGTCCTTTCAAGAATTCGTTTCAAGCCACGATTGGATACCTCAACTTGCCCACTTGTTTGTGGGTGATACGCGGTGGAGAGACGGTGAGTAACTCCATATTTAAGCATGACCTTTGCAAACTGGTCATTGCAAAAATGGGTTCCGCGATCACTTATGATAGCACGAGGGGCACCGAATCGGGCGAAGAGAGATTTAAGAAATTTGCAAACAACTCGGGCGTCGTTGGTGGGGAGCGCTTTCGCTTCAACCCATTTTGACAAGTAGTCGACCGCCACGAGTATATATTTGTTCCCTCGTGAAGACGGGAATGGCCCCATGAAATCGATGCCCCACACGTCAAAGATTTCGCAAACTTGGATGGAATTTTGAGGCATTTCATCACGTTGCGAAATTTTTCCTTGACGCTGACAAGTGTCACATCGGGTGACCAAGTCATGGGCATCTTTGTAAATCGTGGGCCAATAAAATCCTGAGTCAAAAACCTTTTTGGCGGTGTAGTTGGCACCGTAATGTCCCCCGGTGGGTCCACTATGGCAAGCTGTGAGGATGTCAACAGCTTCTTGGCCTGCAACACACCGCCGGATCATTTGATCCGCACATATTTTGAACAAATAGGGGTCGTCCCAAAAGTAGTGTTTAACATCCTTGAAAAACTTGTTCTTTTGTTGGGACGACATCCCTTTAACAATGAAATTCCCCGCGTGGTAATTTGCATAATCGGCAAACCACGGGGTACTTGAGTCACCACGAGAAGGGCCTAAATTTTGCAATTCACTCAAAGTTACAAGTGGGGGGCAAAACACTTGCCAACCCCCTAACTTGTACACCACAAGGACTGTGGGTGAAAAGAGTTATATAACTCTTGGGGACTTGTTTTGCCACGTACCATAAGTTTTTTAACCACATAGGACCAACTGTGAATAGGACCAAGTAAACCCCTAAGGGACCTTTTTTGCCAAAGAGTGAAACTTTTCACTCTGTTAGCAGCCCCACAACCTCTTTTCGCGTGTTTTTCCCTCTCAAACCCTCACGGGTTGTTTACCCGTTTTTTACCCCATGAACCTTCATCCCCACCATGGATTCATCTTCCCCCTCCTCCACTACCTTTCCCAGCCACAAAGGTGCCAACTTGGCAATCCCACACCCCCCAAGACCAAATTCGACGACTTGGATTGATTTTAAAGATTGAAGGGCCACGATTAAGGGCTTTAACACTCTCACAAAACAAACACACCTGTGTTTGTGTGTCTACAAACAAGCACAACAAGAAGAAAGAGAAAAATGAAGACCTAGTGTAGATTTTCGGCTATAAAAAGCCTTGTAAGCCATTGTGGCAAATATTCCAAGTTACATTCAGTTTTATTAAGTTTTAATTCAGTTTTTATTGTAGTTTAAAGTGTTTTTAAGTTAATTTCTCTTATGCAATTGTAATTCTCAATTTTAATGAAAAATTAAGCTCTTTTTACTCAATAAGCTCTCAATAAGCTCATTAGAGCTTATTCTTGCTAATAAGCTCTAATTCAGCTTAAAATTTGTTATAAGCTCTTTCATATTGTTTTAGTTTGAATTAAGCTCATAAATGTCCACTTGAGTGCAATTTGGAAGCCATTTGAAGTAATAAGCTCCCAAGAGCTTATTGAGCTTATTGCTCAGGTTTAGAGGCTAAGGAGCCATTAGGACAGGTTTTTAGGCCACTCACTCAGAAAGAGTGGCCTTGGTTCTGAAACTTCAAAAATCCAAGGTCTAATTTCTAAATTCTTACTTAGCTTAATTTTTAGCTTAAACCTTTAGCTTATTTGCTTTCAATCTTTGTAAACACATTAGTTTAAGTTGTTATTTGGCTGTTGTAAGTTTTTATTGCATAATTTTGTGTTACATTAGCTTTTCTCTCAAAAACTGTCATAAGTGTTAGTATAAGCTAGTAGAGAAACTAGCTTATTTTTCTTAATAAGCTAGGATTTTTAGTTTTAAAATAGTTTAAATAGGTTAAAATAAGTAGGAGTAGATAAAAGGTTTTTAAAGTTTTAGCTTAAAAATGGATTTTAAATCCACTTTGGTTTGACAGTTTTTAAGTAAAGGGGTGTTTGGCATAAGCCTTAAAGTGGGTCAAAACAAGTTTTGGCATGGGTTATGGCCATGAGGTTAACTTTAGCTTAAGTTTCTAAGCAATTTTAAGCTGTTTTTAGAAAGTTTTTAGTTTTAAAATAGATTTCTAAGGTTTTTAAAACTGTGTTTATAACTGTGAGATTTTTAAGTAACCCACAAGTGCTTATTTGATTAAGCACTTGTGGTTTAAGTTTAAGGTTCAAAAGATTGTGTTTAGTGTGTCTAAACTAGGCTGTTAAAAAGCCTTTGTTCCCTTGACCTTATAAGTCAAAACTCACCAATTATCCTTTGTCACAGTTTTTAAAAATCCAAACACCTTTTTCACTTCCAAAAATAAGCAAGTAAAAATGCTTTTCCAAAGCTGAAAATTGGTGCACAAGCCCATTTGTCATAGCACTCAATCTGTTTGGCCTTATTTGTGATTTTAGAGCTTATTTGACAGCTTAAAATAAGCTGTCAAATAAGCCCTTGAGGGTTGCCTTAAAGCTCCCCTGGTGCAAGGGGAGAACTTTAGGCTTATTGTTCTCAGTTTTTAAGCCAACTTAAGCCCAAGTATTTGGCTTATTTTAAGAGCTTATAAGCTCTAGTATAAGCCCTCAAAGTCTCAGCCCTTGATAAGCTTATTTGGGTGCTTATTTTTAAGCCCAAACATGCCCTTTGGCTGTTTTGGAATTCCTTAGGCTGAGAAATTGTTGAATTTTGATTTTAGCTTATTGAGCTTATGCCATAAGCTCAAATTGCTTCCTCATAGCATTTTAAGTTAGTTTAATTCCCTTAGCTTATTTTAGTCCTTAGCTTAACTTAAACGACCAAAAGGTGCAAAAAAAAGACTTAGCTTTTTTAGCTTTTAAGCCATTTAAGCTTGCTGTCAACTTTAAGCTTATTTTCTAGCTTATTCTGTGGTCAAAAGTTGAAAGTCCTTTTGTTAATGTTGTAGAGAATAAGCTGTTTAACAACTTTCATGTTTTAAGTTTTTTGATCTAATCTCACTTTTTAATAAGCTAAAAAATAAGCCAGCAAGGTTCTTTGTTTTGTCACTTTTTCATAGTGTAGGGTACCCTATTTTCATGTAGTAGTAAATTCGAGAAATATTGCCCGCCTACCTTTTTAGTTTCAGTGTTCTAGCAATTCACCCTAGAGTTTTAAAAAATAAAAATAAAAAGGGGAAGATACTTGGTCCGTGTGACAAGACTCGAACCCGGGACCAAGCAATACTCCCCTTTATCCCACACACACATAACCACTGCGAGCCCTTGGTGACTTTTTCGTTATAGACACCAGGGACATTGGTTTTATACTAATTTTGCCCTCCTAAGCCCATAAGCTGTGTAAGCATATTTCGGGCTTAGTGTATAAGCTGTGGGGTGGTTTGTTATTTTTTTTCGTAGGTAACTTATAGTGTTAGTATTTTGTTGTAAATTTTTCAGATTTTTTGTAAACGTATTAATATTTTTTATAATTTCATTTAGTTAAAATTTTATTAAATTCATAATAAATACAAAAATATATCAAAAAAATATTTTGCTTTTTAGAAAAATTTTATTTTATCACCTAGTTTGTATGGAAAAATAATAAAATTTTTCGTAGGTAATTTTTATAACTCTTCCATCTTTTAAAGAACGGGTCCGGTACGTGTTATTGTTTGACTCGTATTTGGTCAAACGTACTCGTTTTCGGTCTAGTCTTTTCATTCTTCGTTCTTTTGACCTTAGAGTCCTATTATTCGTCACTATTTATTTTGGTCCGATACGCGTTTACTTTTAATTTAACTTTTAAGCTAAATCGCGTAGACTAGAAATAATCATTTAACGTAAACGGTCATCAAATAAATTAAGGTTTACGTCAAACAAGTGTTATGTAATTATTAGGAAGATAATTATTGACTTTGCGTATTTTATTTTTATTGGTCACGTAAAAGGCTTACGTTTCGCAATAAAATACATTTAGACACACCTCGGAAATACCTAGACTTACCTAGACTCAAACCAACACCCACTTTTAAACCTTAAACACAAAATTTAATCAATTCTTGTGTTATTAAGCCATATTGGCCGAATGTGGGGACTAAACCAACTAGGAACATCCTTAAAACTTCTTAGGTACATGTACATCTCAAGGTAATTAAACCTTGTACTTGTATAACCTTAATAAGATTTCAAGTCTTGTCTTTCTTTGATATTACACGTCCCATAGGCAAAATCAACTAGCAAAGATCCTTAAAATCTCCTTAAGTACATGTACAAATACTATGTAATTAAAACTAGTACTTAATGTTCCTAGTTAGCTAATATACAATGGATAAAGACCACCTTGGATCCCTTTTTCTCTCTTGATGCCGCGGCTAGCTAGCAAATATACACACAAACCATAAGATTTCCATAATCTTGGTAAATCTTGTACCAAAATCTTGTAATTAAGAGATGTACCTAGGTAGTATTAACAAAACCATGTGTGATTAACTAGAAACCACAAAACCACCAAGACTAGGGCACGGTTTGGTTTGTTTGAGGGACTAGGAGATGTAACTAGATATCTTGCCTATAAATACTCACTCACATTTACCATTTAGCACTCTTACAACTCACAAACACTCAAACAAATAAAACATTGTCTTTCTCTCTTGTCTCGGGTCACAAACCGCAAACAAACATCTTCATTAATTCATTCGAACCCATAAACACTACTAAGTTGTCATACGAGTGCACAAGGAGAATACACGAGCTAAGGTTGGGTATTTGTATAAGCTTTGGAGCTTAGGATTGGGTTATACGACTTGGGTTAACTACATGATACGTCTTCAAGACTCTAGGACCTCTTGTAAGTCACGTACAAGCTTAAACTTACTTTGTACTATAATTGTTTCTTTGTTTACTAGTCATTATGTCACGTTAACATGTAATAATACGCTAACGTGAGCTAGGGCAAAATAAATACAAAACATACATGTTACATGTGTTATTTATACACGTATACGACCTTGTGTGGTGTTAAGATATAAAGGAACATGTACAACATAATTTAACGACAAGCTAAGGCTTAAGTGTATTCGATTAAAATGAAAACTTAGAAACCAACGTGAACACTAAGTCATACGCATGAATTCCTCAAAAACTATACGTAAACCTTTTATGTAAACACGATGTTATGGCTTGGGAAGGAGTACGTGAACCGTTTAAACGTTTGCATGGGACAAACGTGACCTCTATACATGCTAAATAAGCTTACATTGGATATTAGAATGATATCGAAACCTAAGGACCACTAGAGAGATTAACGGGCCACTAATGGTCTCGTTAAATCTAAGCATGCCCACGTATGGACCCAACAGGCCCAACAGTCTGATGGTTGAGGTCCATAACTTATAAATAAGCTCACTTGAGCTTATCGAGGGCTTATAAGGTCCTTAAGCTTGTTGGAATAAACAATATATATAAGACACTTTAACGGGCCACAAATGGGTCCATTAAACCCAACAGGCCCAACAGACCGTGAATATGAGCCCACAGTTGATGATTAATAAGCCATTGTGCTATTAAGACCTAATGTGCTTATATTGAACCCTAGATGGACCTTAACAGTTAAGCGAAACATAATCGAGACAGACGCCTAAATGGCATGGTACCCCATTACCAGAGATCCAGAAGACCAAAGCCTCACAAAAATAACATAATCTCTAGCCTTATTTGTGAGCTTTTGCAGTCTAGTATTACGAACCTAGACGATCTAATAGACCCGATTGGATCAAGTCCAAAGACTTAAAATACCTACCGGGCTCGTAATAGGCCCAAAAGCCCGTTATCGGAGCCTTATTTATGCTTCTAATTAAGCCAAACAGGTTAAAACAGATTAAACAGGCCCAAATAAGCTTATTGAGATAAGAAAATGAATTAGATCACATAATGAAAACCCTTAATGGACCATAATAGCAGAAACATCCGGGTTAAGAGGTATATGATTGGTTAACGAGCCCCAAATAAGCTGGAAAAAGCTCACAATACGCTTTACCCTAGCTTATTTTCATCTTAAAAAGTTTTAAGTAAGTTTAAATAGACTTAACGAGGGCTTATGCGCCTTTGAAAACTCAATTGGACCTTTAGATTATTCAATTATTGTTGAACCTAAACGGGTCCAATGAGGCCCAATAAGCCAAAATAAGCTCATCTGGGCTTATTTATAAGTTGACCCAACTTATATGGCTTATTGGAGTCTAATAAAACCAAATGCCACTTGCTAGAACTTAATTGGACTTAAAATGAGACTTTTTTAAGTTAAGTAAGGGACTTAACAATGTGCAAACTTGTAAACTATAGGTTAATAAACTGTCAAAACCCGATTTTCTATAAATTATCTATGGCTGTTTGACATTTGTGAAACTTAAGGGGCTGTTTGAAACCTATGAAGGACTTAAAGTGTAAATTGTTTGTAAAGCAAAATGACTAAAGGTATAAATTATGGAAACCTAGTGGTTTAAAGTGAATGTTATAATTTCATAAACATAGGACTGTTTTTGTACTATAGAAAACTTAAGGTATTCATAACAAAGGTATTTTAAATAACCACTTAACATACTGGCACGAGTTATATAGTTATACCGGATCATTATACGAGTTAAACCACGACTTAACACAAATATGAAATATTCATTAATAACGTATATACCCATATAATTGAACGAGGAAATCGAAAATTTCCTAAGAGCCATCAAGTTAAAATACAAATAACAATAAAACCTGTGCACCACCACACAAGTGATAACAAATATAAAAACTAGCAATTTATTGTATTTACGCATTAATACTTAGCCTAAACTTGTAGACTAAGACTGACCGTTTTTACTTAGGTTATTTGAACCGTGTGAATTTATTCGTCATACTTGGATATATTTATCAATTTTCGGAGGACATATACTCAAGGTGAGTTCATATCCATGTTTTACAATATTTAAATGATATTACATCTTTGGGGTAGAACTGCTTTATTTTATAAATTTGGAGACGAAAGTGTACAGTTTATACTATGATTACGTGATTGCCTAAGAAGCGATAACCCCGCACGTGAGCCATATATCATGAACTGTCAATTACTAGATTGTGAGCCGCGTATGTATAATAGATCTATTTGATTGACATCCCCGGTTGGGTGAGTAGAGCGCTCACTGTACCGGGTTCCGGACAACAATACGTTATCACCACGTCGGAATTCGAGGATGTTGCGGGTTAGAACAATCATTCCGGCATTTATGGTAAAATTTATCACATCATACATGACGAGCTTTAGTGGCATGAGCTTAGGAACCGTAATTACTCTATGATGTTTGCTTTGGTTGTCTTTAATCATACACTTTGAAATCTTGCGGTCCTACTATTGATTTAACATAAACCTATGAATTCCCACCAACTTTAATGTGAGTTTTAAGCATGTTTTCCTCAGGTCAATAAGGCACGAGGTCTCAGATACATTGGAAGTCACTTTGAGAAAGTCAATACTAAAGATTTGTCGTAATTACAACTTTGGGAGAGAAAAAACATTTGTTATATAACCGAAATCTTTACTTATGTTTTAGTCGAACAATTTGAAGCCATGATCTTATGTAATGAACAAGTAATATGTTAAAATCAATGTAATCCCTTTTAAAATGACACGATTATGGTCAGTTCTATATCATGTGCTATTGATCTATAAAGAAACGCCCTCGGAATATTCAACATTCTGCTGCCTACAACCCAGGTTTGGGTTGTTTACATGTGTTGGATACACTTGATACTCCAAGACTAATGCTCAAAACCCTAATGCTTGGCCTATAAATACATACTCATATCACAACATAGGGTTTCACTTTCATTTCATAGCCTTAAAATTTTCCCATCTCTCTTCTTTCCCTCTCTTAGCTCATGACAACAAACACCCCTTTATTTCTATACATAGAGATTTCTAGCAAATCCAAGTATACTAGGTTCAATTTCTATAGGTCATCTAAAGGTTGTAATATTATTTGTTCAATTGATTTAAGGGTTTACTTCAAGATCTACAAATTAGGGTTTGGTTATTATTTGGGATTTTTCAAGATCCAAGTCTTCTATCTTCATTCTTGTGTTTTCTTAAGCTTGTTCTTCATATTTGTAAGCTTATCTTGAAACTTATACTTTCATTTCTACTCATACTCATTTCCTCACATATGTTTATGTTTTAGCATAGATCTATGATTCCTCTGGTGTTCGTGTGATGTTTCAAAAAAAATAAATAATATCTTGTCATCTTTATAAAAATGGAAGTAAACGTTATGACTTTATATCTCGTGAGTGTGAGTTGAAAAGTGAGTTGCAACAATAGAAATAAAGGGATTAAGTTAGTTTTAGGTGTGGTTTGGTTGTGGATTAGTTGTGAATGGAGATTAGGCACTATTGTGAAGTTTGGTGTGATTTTTGAAAGCGTATTTTTTGAAATACATAGTTGCTGATCCAAAATTGTTTTAAGGTTTTGGTTGACTTAGGAATGTTTTCATTAGGCTAAAAGTAGTTTTTTGGAAGCTCACACACACACACACACAAAATTTTCATGTATTTACACTAAAATCGGAGGTTAAAACGCCAAGTTATTAGACTAAATGAAACTTGAAATATTTTCGGCAAAATAATTGTACATAGGTGCAGATGTTAAATAGTAAAATGATTTTTCGGACATAGCTTTCCAGATGTTTTAAGCTTTTAAACACTAGCGAAACATAGTAGATCAGCCATATAATATTCGATAGTATCATTTAAAAACATCGTTAACATATTTCAGAAAAAAATGTTAAGGTTGTAAGTTTGGTGAATTTTAGCAAGATAGGCATGGAAGTTAAACGTTTAGGATTATCTAGTGCGTTATTAAAGGAATATATGGAATAAGCAGAATAACATAGGGACGATAATTAACGCCCAAACTAAAAACTTTTCTAAAATAGAAACTTACTAAAATGGTAATTTTTGGTTAAACGCCGAAACTTAACGAAAAACTCTATGATTTTATTTAGTAACGTTTTGTTAATTAAGTCAAAGCACAAACACTCATGGATGATTTTTTTCTTATAAATGATTCGTACAAGTTTCGTATACTTTCCGTCTTTCTAAGACACGTCACTGATTTATGTCTCAAGTAGGACCTCTCAGCATTATAATCTCTTCCTTGATATTTAATCTCACCAATTTGCTAAGGTGAGTTCATAGCCCCATCTTTTTTACTATCTTACTTAACTACTTTGGGTGAGAAACATTGTGCTTGTTTTTTAAACTATGGACACAGTTACTTTACGTTGCCTTTTCCTGATTACGTGTTGCCTAAGTTGCGAATAGACCACTAATGCCCAAACTATCATGAACCGTTAATTTCTTGACCGGATGACCGGTTGAGTGAGCGCGAATGTTGTAAATAGATCTATTAGGACTAATTATCCCTATCCGAGTAAGTAGCGCTTACTAGATTCGGGAGACACGAACAAATAGATATATACCATGTCGGATTTCACTAGGTGATCTTGGTCAGATACCTCTAGGGCAATTAATATCTTGTTTGGCATATAATATGTTGCATCGAATTGAGCCTCGGTGTCATGAGCTTAGCGCAACAGTAAATACTTTTTATGTGAAGTTGTATCTATTATAACTATGACACGTACGTACGTGAACTTGTTGTTCCACACCTCTTAATCAAAATACAAACCTAATGAATTCACCAACTTTATGTTGATGTTTTAGCATGTTTTTCTCAGGTGCTTAGCTGTGGATGTCTTTGCTTACTTTATGGTGTTGCCTTGCATTGGACCGATTTTCAAGAATTATTATCTACCATTTAAACATCGTTGTCAAACTTTAAAACTTTTAATCGCTTTCGCATATTATCTTTGAATCAAAGTAAAATTTTAACTATTTAATTGGTGGATTTAAATTTACCTAATTTGAATCAATCATTTACAGAATCACAAGTCAATGTATGTAATTATATTATTTCATTTACTTGTTTTTGTAGTATTACATGTAATGATTTTGTCATGGGTTGTTTAAAGGGTTTTTAGATACACAGGTTATCAAACTATCAACTTTTGTTCGCCTAAGTTACTAAACTTTTTTTTTGTTTATTTGGGTTACTAGACTATCAAAACCGGTTAAATTTGGTATCAAACTATCGGTGACCGGTTGCTAGTGTTAATTTCCGGTTACATTGGCAGCGTGGCATTTGACTTTTGATACAGATAAGTTACTGAACTTTGCGAATTTGTTCACCTAAGTTACTAAACTTTGCGAATTTTTTCACCTAATTTATACACATTTTTATCTACACATTTTTATACACACATTTTTATAAACACGTTTTCATACACACATTTTTTATACACACATTTTATACACGGTTTTATACACATCTTTTTATACACACATTTTTATACACACGTTTTTAAACACACATTCTAGTACACATTTTTATACACACAGTTTTATACACGGTTTTTGTAAGAGAAGCATTGCAGAAACTACAAGGACCAAAGTGTAACTTATAGAAAGTTTAGGGGTTTATGTTGTAACATTAGAAGATAGTTAGTTTGAGTTAGTTTTTCTTTTCCCACTCATTTCTTGTATATATATAATTGTGTGTATAAAAACGTGTGTATAAAAACGTGTATAAAATGTGTGTATAAAAGCGTGTATAAAAATGTGCGTATAAAAATGCATATAAAAACATGGATAAAAACGTGTATAAAAACATGTATTTTCTAGAGGTATTTTTAGATGAACAAAACAACAAACTTTAGTAACTTAAGCGAACAAATTCGCAAAGTTGAGTAACATACTTGTCAAATAACCTAATAAGTTTCTGAGTTGGATAACTGGGCCCACAAAAAGCTGACGTGGAGAAGGTCAAAACACACTATCCCGGTTGCCAGTATTCGAGGTAACCTGAATGAACACACTTTTGTTGTTCGGTAACCTTAAAGTTAAACTTCGATAGTCCAGTAACCCAAATGAACAAAAAAAAAAGTTTAGTAACTTAGGCGAACAAAAGTTGATAGTTTAGTAACCTATCTATCTAAAAACCCTTGTTTAAAATAGTCAAATATTTTTAGGAATATGTTGAATTTGACTTTGACAACCCTGAGAATGATTCCTTATCCGTTATGGTTAAGACCAGAGAAGAAGAGATTCATTTGGATGGGTTGGAAACAGTTGATGATCCATTTGTTCAAACTCCCGACAAGCAATATTCTGAGGTATGGTTACTTCTTTATTTTCTAAGCTACATAAAAATATTAGAAGCTACATAAAAATAACGTGGGGACCTCAGTATAGTATTAAGCAATCATAAACACCTATTTAATTACGCAGCTTTAAAAATATTGGAAACTACATAAAAAGCGCCTTGGTTATGTTTTGTATGGCACCCATAGGTGTTATATTAACGTTAAATTTCTTGGTAACGATAGTTTGCACCTTAGTGGAATACTGATTGAAAGTTGACCTAATCCTTTTAAAATCACATACTAGAATGAACCCACATAGTTGTCTTATTGTAGTCACTTTCTACAAGTTAAACCTAATGCACAAGATTTTTTTGCTAGGTCATGCACTTAGGTATGCTCAAGAAAGCAAGTTAATTGCATAAAACATATATTTTAAGCAACTTTCAACCCATTTGTATGTTACTCGTT
>BQNB010159317.1:2485-13583 GCA_026074375.1 Tanacetum coccineum | reverse complement strand
TTTTGGTAAACTGTCAACCATATAAATGGATTTTCCACAGCCTTTACCATAAGCCATAATCTTGTGGGCTAGCCAACTCTTTACCAACACAGATATGGTGAGTTAAATACCATACAGTTTTTGGTAAACTGTCAACCATCAACGGATTTGAGAAGTCTTTACCAAATACCGTTTGAGTTTGGACTAGCCAACTCTTTACCAAGAAGCAAGGTGAGTTGATTACCTTACAATTTTTGGTAAATTGTAAACCATCAACGGATTTGAGAAGTCTTTACCCCAAGCCGTTATTTGATTAGTCTTTACCAAGAACTGTTTGATCTCGGACTAGCCAACTCTTTACCAAGAAGCAAGGTGAGTTGATTACCTTTTGTTGTGTGGTGGTTAGCCATCACTCAATCCCTTCTCACTTCCATCAGTCTTGTTCTTTAGATTCTAAGTCAGCAAGTTGGATGATGATGCAGTAGAGCCTTTCACATCATTTTCAAAGACTCTTAGATTGTTGTACAAGTCATCAAAACTAAGACTGTCCATTCCTGGTTTGTTCCTCATGATCAAGGAAACTTGTAACCAAGCAGAAGGTAGAGATCTTAAAAACTTTTGATTTGCATCTTTAGTAGATACACCTGCTCCATGAATCTCTAGCTGACTGAGTAGACTTTGGAATCTCTCATATCCTTTGTGAATTCCATCTAAGTTGGATACAGTGAATCCTTCAAACTGTTGCTTCAAGATGTACTTCTGCATCTTTTTGGATTCATCATTTCCACCAAATCTGGATTTGATGGCATTCCACATTTCTTTTGCATCTGTCATCTTATGGAATTTAGCTAGATGATCTTCTGGAATGGCCATTAGCAAGGTGGTCCTAGCTTTTCTTTCTCTTTCTCTTGCCACTACTTCTTCTGCTGATTTAGGAGGCAAAATTTTAATTTGTCCTGATGTATCAGTTGTGACTGACACAGGACCATTTCCATTTTGGATTACCTCCCAAATTGGATAGTCTGTATGAGCTAGATAGTGTTCTATCTTCATAGCCCATATGTCATATTCTCCCTTTTTGAGAATAGGCAGTTTGATGGTTGAGACTGTTTGAGGAGTTTGTTGTGTTGGTTTTTGTTGTGTCTCTTGTGGAGGTGGTGGTGGTGGAATTTCATCATGTGTTCCAGACATGTTTAGCTTTGTTTATTGGAGATGAATAACTGGTTTTTATCTGTTCTTCTTATTCAGAGTTTCTCAAAGGCTCTGATACCACTTGAAGGTCCAGGTTAACTGATTGGATCTTTGCAGCCTATAAAGGATGATAGCCAAGATGTATAAATACACACGACTATGTAGAAACAATGACTATGAATACAATGTGTTAATGCGGAATCTTAACACAGGTACTAAGAAGAACAATGAACAACTGAATAACAACTTTATTAAAGTGTTCTTGAGGAGTACAGATTGCTAACTATGATATTGTATGTTCTGTATGATCTTGTGTTCAACTGTTATATGTAACTATGCCTAGGGTTCCTTTTATATGATAAGGATAACCCTAAAAGGCTTACATATCTATTTATATAATATCTCATAAATATCTTTTAAATATCTTCTCAACGGTACTAACTATCTTTCTACTAACGGTACTAACTATCTAACAGTACTAACTACTTTGTACTGTCGGTACTAAGTATAACTGACAGTACTAACTATTGTACTGTCGGTACTAAGTTAAGAAAACATTAATCCTAACACACATCTTTCCTTTTTCTCTCTCTAAATAAAAGGGCTAAGTTCTTGTTTAATCCTCCCCGACCTCTGGATCACCACGTTTAGCTAGTGTTTCTTATTGTATACAATTGGTATCAAGAGATAACCGAGGGTGTATTGTATTCGTGCGTGTTGTGTTTATGGTTTTGTTGTGAGCTTATTTGAGCTTATTGTTGGTTTTGGCTTAGTTTTTCTTTAAGCTTATTTGTTTCTTATTTTTTCTTTAAGTTTATTTTTATTTGGGCTTCATTGGGCTTTGTTTCTTTTCCTATCACAAATGTGTTTACACAAATTTGTATATGTTTGAAAGTCAAAAACATTTGTGGTCCTCGTGTTTACACAGATCTGTTTCTTTTTTTTCTTTGTGTAAGTTTGAAATTTGTGTTTACACAAACGTGTTTACAAGCTGATTTCTCTAGAACGACATATTTTATAGTTTTAAGGTTTCAAGCTTATTTGAGATTTTTGATGAGTGCTTATCATCTTTGTGGTCCTCGTTTGAAAAGAAAAGGAAACAAGATCCTAGTTTCTCACAAGAAGGAAGGAGTTCGTGTTGGTGTTTTTGCAAGAAGACGAAGGACAAGGACGTACGTTTTGGAGTATTGTGGAACCGATTAGTTTGATTGGTAGTTTGTATAAAATCATTGCTAAGATCTTGGCGAATCGTCTTGTGATGGTTTTGGGTGATTTAGTTAGTGAAGTTCAATCCGCTTTTATCGCTAATAGACAAATCTTAGACGGTCCTTTTATTTTGAACGAATTAATCCAATGGTGTAAATCCAAGAAAAAGCAGACTATGATCTTTAAAATTGATTTCGAGAAGGCTTA
Source organism: Tanacetum coccineum (assembly GCA_026074375.1). Taxonomy (NCBI): domain Eukaryota; kingdom Viridiplantae; phylum Streptophyta; class Magnoliopsida; order Asterales; family Asteraceae; genus Tanacetum; species Tanacetum coccineum. The sequence continues at coordinate 11,000 of BQNB010159317.1, read as the reverse complement.
TGACTCGGTTAGATGGGATTATTTGGATGATGTCTTAGAGAAGTTCGGTTTTGGATCGAAATGGAGGGGATGGATCCATAATTGTCTTCATTCATCTAAAGGTTCAATTCTTGTGAATGGAAGTCCTACAGATGAATTTCATTTTCGAAGAGGTCTTAAACAAGGTGATCCTTTATCTCCGTTTCTTTTTATTTTAGTTATGGAAAGTCTTCATCTTTCATTTCAAAACGTTGTAGATGAAGGCCTTTTTAAAGGTGTGTCGGTGGGTTCGTCGTTACAATTATCTCATTTATTTTACGCGGACGATGTTATTTTTATGGGGCAGTGGAGTGAATCAAACATCATCACTATTGTTCATGCTTTGGATTGCTTTCATAAAGCTTCAGGGCTGCGTATGAATTTGCAAAAGAGTAAATTGTTGGGGATTGCTGTTGAAGATGAGAAAGTGTCTAGAGCCGCGATGAAGATGGGATGTTGTACTTTGAAGACGCCTTTTTCTTATCTTGGTATAAAAGTTGGTGGAATGATGACTCGAATAAAGTCTTGGGACGAGATTGTGGCTAAATTGCATTCTCGGCTTTCTAAATGGAAATTGAAGACCCTTTCTATTGGAGGTCGTTTAACTCTTCTAAAATCAGTGTTGGGTTCGACTCCTATTTACTATATGTCTATGTTTAAAGTTCCATCTCAAGTTCTTAAATGCTTAGAAGATATCAGACGTTAATTTTTTAATGGGGCTGATCCAAAAGAGAAAAAGATGTTGTAGGTAAAATGGAGTAGGGTTTTGGCTTCGAAAGATAAAGGAGGGTTGGGTGTCAAGTTTTTTTGCTTTAAATAGAGCTTTATTGCTTAAATGGGTGTGGCGTTTTCGGTACGACAGGAACTCGCTTTGGACAAGATTTATTAAAGCTTTGTATGGAAACAGTGGAAGTATTGAAACACCATCTAAAGTTGCATATTCTTCTACATGGTTGAATATTGTTACTGAGTTTAGTATGCTTAAAAATCAAGGTATGGATCTTTTAAGTTTTATGAAGAAAAAAGTTGGTGACGGGCAGGACACGTTTTTTTGGGAGGAGGTATGGATGGGTGACATGACTTTTAAGTCTCGCTTTCCTAGAGTTTATGCTCTTGAGTCAGATAAAAAGATTACGGTGGCTGATAAAATGAACCATAATGTTTTGGGATTCTCTTTGCGTCGAGCGCCAAGAGATGGAGTGGAAATGGAGCAATTTAGAGATATGATAGCGATCCTCAAAGGTGTGGAGTTGCCTGCAATGAACGATAGATGGATTTGGTCATTAGTGGGCTCGGGTGAATTTTCAGTTGCATCGGCGAGAAAGTTTATTGATGATCATCGTTTGACAGGTTCCCCATATTAAGACGCGATGGGTTAAGGTGGTTCCTATAAAAATAAATGTCATGGCGTGGAAAGTCAGGTTTGATTTTTTACCTACTCGTCTTAATTTGTCCCGTAGAGGGCCTCGAATTACAATCAAATCCTTCTGCTCGAATTGCAATAAGGATGATTGAATCTACTAGTCATATTTTCTTGCTTGTTCGAAGGTGCGAGTGCGAGCTCTTATTCCGTAAGATTGATTCATGGTAGGAGTTAAGCTAAACTCGGAAGTTCGATTCTTATGATGATTGGTTGGATTGGTTTCAAGTTCTTAGATTGCATTCGAAACATAGGGACATGTTGGAAGGGGATGCTATGCCAAAAAGAACACGAACTCAAATCTCCAAATCATATAAATTTTTTGTATCAGTTCTGATCATTAGACATCACAACAAGACTAAAATATCTGAACACACCAAAACGAGTGAATAATTGCTCGTCCAACCAAATTTTTTGAAAAATATAATAATTAATAATTATGTCATGAATAGTGCACAAGGTATGAGTGAGAATGTAAGCGATTCATGTTCGTTCGTTTAATTTTAGCCGGATAAATGAACAAACACACGACCGCTCAAACGAACGAATTCTTTGTTCATATTCGTTTATTAAGAAATAAGGTAGTTCATTTTCGTTTATGTTCTTTTGTTTAGGTCAAAGTGTATTTTGCCACCTCAAACTTGGTTACCGGGTTTTTTACTACCCTAAATTTTTAATGGTGTTGTGTAATACCCTGAACTTGTAAACTCGGTAAATTGAAGGGTTGACTCGGTCATATGAACACATGCGACATGTTTTTGTTAGTTTTTATAACGATCGTTATCACATACACTTCTTTTTCCTCTTTCTTCCGGTTAATTTCACATGGATACTTTTTTTAATACTTTATATCAATAGCCCACAAATTAGGACAACATGATGCACAATTACATCATAACGCTAAATGAGCTAGAGAAAAGTATGTTAAATTAATAAAAAAATGTTTTTTGTGATAATCAAATGTGATTCCGTTTAATCTCATTTGAGTGATCGGGGTTATACTTCCACACTTCCACAGTGGGATAGATATAGATTGTTAACTTTTACGAAATTTGGTTTTAGTGTTTTTTAATCGAGTACATGTTATATTGCCTTGGGTGTGGTATTTTTATTTGAAAATTATGTGGTTATTTATATATATACTTCATGATCTGTAGATGCGTTTAGTTTGATGTATATGTATGAGATGATGAAGAAAACAGACAAATCACCGAATAAAAAATACTATTCAATTAATGTAGAAAACAAACAAGTCACTGAAAAATAAATAGTATTCAATAAAATTAGAGTTAAGTACATTTTTGGTCCTTGTGGTTTGGTGCGTTTTTCATTTTTGGTTCAAAATTAAAAAAAGGTTTGGTTTTGGTCAAAAAGACATAGTTTCGTTTCACTTTTAATCCAAAAGACATAGTTTCGTTACACTTTTGGTCCAAAAGACATAGTTTCGTTCCACTTTTAGTCCAAAAATTTTAGTCCAAATTTACGGAATTGGACTAAAAGTGGAACGAAACTATGTTTTTGGACCAAAACCAAACATTTTTTGAATTTTGGACCAAAAGTGAAAACGCACCAAACCACAAGGACCAAAAATGTACTTAACTCATAAAATTATATTAATGTGGCTTTAGTTTTTGGAATGATAACATGATTTAACCCATTTTATCATGAAACCTGATAACAAGTAATTGAATGTATAAGTTAAATTAAATTTAATAATATTGTACTTCTCTTCCATGCAAGTGATGTATAATGCTTATCTGTGAGAATATGTAAGGTAAAACCTAACTCACGTTATATTTCATTAAGAAAACTAACCTAATAAGTCACGTGACAACATGTGACTGAGTCAAAGGCCCAATTATAACCGAGTTTACAAGTTGAGAGTACTACACCACACCACCAAAAAAATTAGGGTAGTCAAAAACCCGATTAACCAAGTTTGAGGTACCAATATACACTTTGGCCTTTTGTTTAAGTAAAACAATTATAAACTATATTATAAAAAGATAAGATATTTGAACATAAACAAATATATGATTATAAACGAACGGATAATCAAACATTCCCGAACATAAATAAATTCACATTTGTTCATTTAATAAATAAATAAACATAAACGAACTTTTTATCGAACAGTTCATTGAATGCTCACTAAACGTTAATTCGTTTACGGCCTTAGCTATCGACAAATTCAAATTGCAATGGAATTAGTCGTTAGGGCGTATGTTTTTTTTCGTATGTTTTTTTAAGTAATGTAATTTTTATTTCTATGAAATGAATGAAAAAGTTTAGTTTGTTTAAGTAATTGGAAAAGGAAAAAAAGGGTGGGTCTCAAAAAGTGGTGTGATGGGGTGTTATGATTGCGGGGCATTTTGATGTGTTGGTGTTAAAATGTTAAAACTGAGGTGACGCTAATATAGCTGCACTTTTTTATGGCTAGCAATTTTTTTTAGCAATTTTTTTATACCGGTCTGACTTTTTGTGGGTGAAAAGTTTTTGCCACTATAATTCGTGCACATCATGCATATGTATGTTAGTCACCCTTCAGCCCATTTAAAAGAAACAAGTCATGGTTAGTAAAAAAAGCAAAACGGCATGTTATGAAATTATTGGCCCAGTCCAACAAAGTTCATTATGTACAGAGTGACACCAAAAGTCACATGTGCAAACCAGTATCAAATTGCATGTGAAGATCATGAAGATCATACATAAAGCTTGAAAGTTAATAACCGTCTCTAACAGCCTATAGCTCCTAATTGAGCGGCATACCAAAATTATTCTTCCAGTATTTACACTATCAAACTGTAATAAAACTTTATCTTAATATGCAAATTAACCATCTTGAAAACCTAATTTGAAAACCTAATACGCATACCTAATTTGAAAACCGAATATGCAAACCAAAAATGAATGCTGGGAGTGACCTACAGCTCTACTCAGACTGTCAACCAGCTACAAGTGTGTAGAAATACATGTATTTTGTGGAAAATCATATCATACATTGTCTCTTGTAATATGACTATATCCATATGCTATATACTTCTACGGTGACTCCTACTATTTGTTTAGGAGCTTTGTTATCACAAAAAAGTGTATGAAAGGTATCTGAACATGAATGTGGAAATTCCTTTAAGTGCGAAGGGTGTGGTCACGAGAAAGCATTACGGATAGGTCCCTCCCAGCGGGAAACAAGCAAGAACCCCCACCCCACTTTGCTGGCTAATACAATGTTTTTCCCTTTCGGCATTAGAGTCTCGCAAGGTTTTAAAGAGAGAAAAAACCATTTTTTTTATATTGACTGAATGTGTATTGTGTGAAGATATGCGTTGAGGGTATTTTTAATAATAAAAATAGGAATTAATTTGCACATATTTAAAATTGATTAAGACAATGCATGCATCAAATATTTGTACAGTATTGACATCCTGTCTATATTTGAGTGTGCAATTAAATAGAGTGTGCAAATTATCTCTCATAAAAGATGGATACAAAATTGAAAGGAAGACTCTAATGCCGAAGAAAAGTAAAGAAAAAGTGATCAACTGATGATGTGAAACTAATGTGGTTGGATCCGACATGTCACCATTTAATCACAACGAATCAAACTGAGACGATTGTTTTCAATCACATTAGGTATAGGTAAAAGACCATCTATGTATGAACCTTAGCTTTAACTTTGCCTCTAATGTCATTTTAATTGTACGTCTCCGGCAAAGAAATATGTCGCCAGTAAAGGGCGTATTGGTCAACATCATACTAGGATGATCTCAGCTCGCAATATTGATTGAGTCATTAACCACATTCTACATATTCTGACTCCATAGTATACCATTAGGGTAATTATTAACATAGGAATTATCATTCGCAATTGACGAGAACTCGATCTATTTGTTACTAGTTGATTAAAGAATAGTTAACCGATCAATATAACCGACTAACAATGACACGCAGGCTCAATTAGCAAGAATGCAATGCGAAATTTATGGTCGTAGCACATTGTGCTTTGACACCATATGAGAACAAGCAGCCGAAGCTTTAATTCTGTAAATTTTCATCAAATTACATCAAAATTAATCAAGTTACAAGTCAGTATCATGAAGAATTTATCTACAAAGTATTTGCAAGATTTCTGTCTTTCAAAAAAATTGAAGTATGTGAAAGTTAATACAACAGTTTATAACAACTTTTAGCGCCTAATTAAGCCGCAAATGATGAAATCACACTTCATCTTCTATATACCCGACTTTCATATCCACCAACACACATGGCTATAAATTGATTTAATTACATGTTGTGTTACTTATTAGTGTAGCCAAACTATCGTATGATAGGGGAAACCCGTACATCATTTGCTTTACTCCGGGGGAACACCTATTTTGTCTGCCACTTTCCGGGTACCCATAATCTCATTTGTTAATATGTGGGGATCAAAGTGATCGACAAGCACATGAAAGGACATAAAACAAATATAAAATAATTGTATGACTTACTAAAATAAATAAAAGATATTTGCATTACAAAATAACTCAAGTGCATCATCATTTCAATCCATGTGCGCTAGCTTGTTATTACATTATACCTTTAAATTAAAATGCAGGATTATCCTCCCAATGCTTGCTTTAAATGCATTTCCTCCCTTAAAAATCCGGATCTGACCCGCTCCGTATGTATTTTTTAATAGTTAGTGGAGTATTGCGTGTCCTCATTCCACCCACGTGTATCTCCTTCTCCATACACCACATATAGTCTGCTCCATCTTCCATCCTCCCCATCAGATCGAAACAAACACACAGACCAAACGATGCCCCTTTTTTGCATGTTATTTTTTAAGAACCCATCTGGAAAACTTCTCTAAAAGGTATTTTTCGTCTCATTCATTAATTTTAAAGATTCTTAATTTATTTATTTGTGGTTTTTTTATTGGTTAAATTGAAGTATGGGTGTTGAAATTGGGTTATTTGATTGATATTGTTTTTATACACGTACAACAAATGAGCGTTTGGGATCGAGGAAATATTATTGCACGACAATGTCGACCCTAACTGAGGCATGGGGACCACATTTATTCAACAAAACTGGTTAGTCAAACATCCACACACTTTAGGGTCGACAATAATATTTTTCCATGACTTTATATATTTTCTAATATATATAATGCATTTAAAAATTATATATAAAAATAATAAAACAATTTACAAAAATTTAGGGTCGAAATGTCGACCCTAATTTTTTTACCAAAATTTAATCCCATTTTAATGAGCCCGCCAGTATTTAATATATCCCGCTAAAATATTAGGGTCGACAATGTCGACCCTAAATTTCTTTTTTTTGGACAGTTTCCCCGGCGACATGTCGCCGGGGATAGTGTTTGACTTTGTTGACTTTCAACTAAACTACGTTTTTTAGGTTCGTTTCGGTTCGATATTCCGTATATTTTAACAAAAAATATAGATACGTTTTTAAGGTGTGTTAATGTTTGTACCATTGGCATGTCGAGGTGATATCGTTATACATAAACACATTCATATCATAAAAGTTTAAACAAAATCTTCACATACAATAAAACATACGAATTACATTGCAAATGACAAACTACTCCAAATCATACGAATTACATTGCACATGACAAACTACTCCAAATCAAGTTTTTCCATTTCATTGAGAACTTCGTGAAATAGTGCAGCCGAATTAACTGTGTGTTGTTCCGGATGCATATGCATGTCCATTGTTGCCTTGAGTACACTTATCTTTCCACGCAAGTGCTTGCAGTTTGAGCACTCTCCATTTCTTGAAGATCCTGAAGAATAGCTTGGAGGCGTTGAAGGTCCTGAAGAATAGCTTGGAGGTGTTGAATGTCCTGTAGAGTAACTTGGAGTCGATGGAGCTCTAGGAGAACTCATCAATTCACGAAGTCGGGTCTCTTTCCATAAAAAAAATCCACATCCAAAATGTTTCGGAGGCTGTTAAATAGTAAAGAAATCAATTCTTTTAACAACTAACCAGAATATTTATATATTACACAAATAAAAAACATGTGATTGTTCACCTTTGATTTTGGACATGCATAGTATAGTTTACCGTAACTCTCAGGTTTATACGATTGTCGGAGAACTACATCTCCTTCTGCACACCTACACGCAAAAGCTTCATGTGGCACCATCTTCACCATCTTTTTGTGGTTGTGATGGTAAGAGTGTGTGATATGTTTGTGGTTGTGATAGTATCTGCTTTTATGGTATAAAAGAGTTTTTGGCGCAAGTTTTTGGCGGGAGTATTTGGCGGGAGTTTTTGGCGGGAGTATTTGGTGGGAGCATCTCGACTTATCAGTTGAACCTCTAATGTATAACCATAACATATCGACTTATCTGTTGAACGTCTAATGTATAACCATAACATATCGACTCATCCGTTGGACCTCTAATGTACAACCATTAACACACCTTTGTTATGACTATCATCGTTATAATTGAGCCAATGGTGTTGACATACACATTTTTATTCAAGACATAAGTCTTCACATAAACCATTTATTACAATGCATTCAATACAAATGCCCATGGTGCAAATATGAACACACCTTAAAAACGTAAATAAACAAACATACACTTAATGTGTTGACACACCTTAAAAATGTAGATAAACACACATACACTTAATGTGTTGACATACACATTTTTATTCAAAAGGCACATTCCCCTTCAACTTTTCAATGAAAAGCATCTTCTCATCAGTCCTCTCCTCTACCTCCCTTTCCAGGGCCTGCAACCTTTGAACCATCTCCTCATCTCTCTGTACTAGCTCTTGTAAGTACTCAATTGACCTGTCCTTGTTCACAACCCAACTAGGAGAAACTTCAAGTTTTTGAGTAAACAATTGATATTCTTCTATGGCAGCACGTAACTTCACACTCACATTATTGATCATATGTGCCAGCCTAAGGTCAGCTTCCTTAGCCCTCCAGAAATACAAACTCAAAACATCTGACCAAGTAGTTGACTGGGCCGAAGCTTACAACTCCATAATCCTTCTTAAGTTCCACATTGTTTGTTGTATTTTGGTTCTATGCATATGAATACA
>BQNB010159316.1:0-10854 GCA_026074375.1 Tanacetum coccineum | reverse complement strand
AGTGATATTTGCGATAGTAAAGTACTTCACGACATTTGTAACTTTTAGCTTTTTGATAATTTTTCACTAGAAATTATAAGGTAATCATTATACAGGACATTTCCTATGGGGACAAAAAGGAAAACTCTCTTGTTTGGTGTCGTTACTTTCTATTTTGTTTTGTTTTTGTGAGTTGGGTTAGTGGAAAATTGGGAATGGATATACATTTGTACAACATAACCTAAAAACATGTTTTCGAATTAAAAAAAAAACGATATTTGCTTTTGGTTTTAGTGCCAAATAAAAGGATAAGGTGAGGAGGTATAACTAGTAAATTTCAAAGTACAAATGTAATTATCGATGATTTTTTTACCCGCGTTTAGTTGCGGGGTGAGTGGTTAATTATTGAATTGTCCGAGTAGTTGAAAGTAACGATATATAGGGATGATTTTTGCAACTTTGTGAGACTGTTTCTACAATGTAAGTAAATCGTAGGGACATTTATGCAATTTTCTGTTACGCGAATAATCCGTAGATTTAACGCGAAGAATGTTTTTGTAAATGTAAGTAAACGCCAAAGTCGTTTTTTGCAATTTTTGAAGACTATATTTTAGCACAAGTAAACCACAGGACTATTTCTTTAACCAAAAAAGAAAAAGAAAAAAAACCACGGGACTATTTTCGCCATTTCCGTTTGGAATATACTGTTTGATTAACGGTAATTGCCTCAACTGTTCATATCTTAAATTAGGAGGACGGATTTGGAATAAGAAAGAAAATTTTTCATTGAAACATGAAGCATGGTTGGAGACGGTTTTGTATTATCCATTCTTCATATATGAAGAAAAACACGGTTTAAAGACTGGGACAGAACAGGGGGTTTTCAGAAACCTCGATTTAGTGTTAATTTTTGAAAAAACTTTGATTTTTCTTAAATGCATCTTAAATGCACTCGGTCCGTCAAAATGTGTTTATGATAAATATTACGGTTCAAAATTTTGTGTGCACCCGGTCATATTTTGTCCTGGTTCGTCTCTGTTTAAAGACTATGGTTGAAGATGACCTTAACTATTTAAGTGATGCGTCATAGCTCGTTTAGAATGCATTTTATATAAAAGATGACGGAAATGCATTGCGAAGATACATTTTGCTTGTATGAATTGATATACCGGTTTAGACATTTGTTGCTTAGGTTATTTAAATAATTATTTGATTTAACCTAACATCTCCTTTACTAATAATATCTTCATATTTCTTCTCGTACCTAACTGTATTTGTTTTTAGCGTTGATGGTGATTAGGATAATTATAAAGATGGTAACAGTAGTTACTTCTAATGTAAAAAGGAAGTCCGTGAAAAAGACAAACGTGTTTCATATAACTTTGTTATCATTGGAAAAGAGTTTAGGTGATGTTGGTTTGTTCAATTATAATTTTAAATAAAACTCTTAACAACATGTGTCAACTTGAATTAAGTTAAAGTATTATGTCAATTTAACAAGATCTTGCGGGAAAGATTCTTGGTCGTTTTGTGTGACGCGGATTACATGCAAAAAAGATGTCATTGCACAATCTTTTCGTTTTGATTTGTTTTAAATTTTTCCATCAAGTTGTTAATAGGTGTAACGAGGTGGAATTTACTCGTACGTTGTGTTGGGTAACTTTTTTGCTGCGACGTGTATTTTTTTAAAGTGCAATTTTTTTGTTACTACATTCGGCCGTCTTCGTGTTATATGCTTGACATTCTGTTCTATGGTTGTATTTATTGTTTGTATTTAAATAATTGTGTTTGCTTTCGAAATGTTATGGTTTTTTTAGGTACTTAAAGTAATAATTTCTATACCTTTTGATATTATAAACCTACATTCACTATAGTATAAACATTTACAACTTCATAAAGTGTCTTATATATAATAAATGAATTAAATGCATTGAATTTATAAAGAAGTTAATGAATTAAGATTTTTTCATTTCACATAAATATGAAATGAGTGTCCATTATGATTAGAATGAAACATTGACCTTTTTTTTGTTTATAGACTTTTTCATAAATCTACCATACTTGATGCCTTTATTAATCATCCCATATGGTGTCATATATCGTACAATATAATAATTTAGACCCACAATATCACACATACCAAACCGACCCGGACCGACAAAAACCGAAACCGGACCGAAACCGAATAAGAGAAATATACAAACCGAGAACCGAACCGAGTGAACCCTATACAAACCGAAACTGAACCGAGTAAAAGTAAACCGACATGAATATACAAAACCGAAAACCGAACCGAATAAGATCGGTTCGGCCCGATTTCGGTCAGTTTGGTCGTTCGAGGTCGGCTTTCTCAGACCTTATACCAATATGAAAAGGTACAAAACGCATGACCTAGAAATTGTTAGCATGATAATCAGTCTAAAGTATAGTAATAAAAATAATAGTATGTAATGGGGTGTTTATCTGTTCGGTTAATTCGGGTTATTCGGTTCTTCTGTTCGGTTATTCTCGGTTAAAAGTATTTTAAGGAACTTCATATACTACCAAAACCGAATCAAATTCGTTTTCGGTTCGGATCGGTGAAATCCTAGATCGGTTCGTTTCGGTTCGTATTTCGTGTTTACCCGAAATAGCACAATTTATAAAAAAGAAAAGAAAAATATACAAATATATTTAGCTAAAAATTATTTCAAACATAAAAAGGATGTTTTTCAATATTAGATAAAAATTTTATTGATCTTTATTATATATATGATAAAAATATGATAAATCATAATATAAATATATTTAGAATATAATATATATATATATATATATATATATATATATATATATATATATATAAATATTAATTTTTTTATATATAAAATTTTATTGATCTTTTTATATATATAAATATATAAAAAATATATATATCTATATAAATTCGGTTTTCGGTTTACACTATCAAACCCATATTCAACCCGAAAACCGAATACGTGTATTAACGTTTTCGGTTTGACAAATTTTCGTTTCGGTTATTAGTTCGGTTCGGTTGTTTTCGGTTCGGTTCGATTTCGGTTTTCGATTTTTTCGGTTATTTCGGTTTTTTTGCTCACCCCTAGTATGTAACTTAATTGTAGTTATTTAAAAGGCTAGACATCATGGACTAAAAGAGCCCTATCCAAAATACACTCTTAATTACATCATGGACTAAAATAGCCCAATCCAAAATACACTCTAAACTTGTCGCTATATGCCTATATATATGTAACGCTTTTTAGTATATATAGTCTAATAAAAAGAGTAGGTTCGGATCAGTTTGAAAATTTTCTTTTTTTGAGACGGAGGTGAAGGGTTCGTTCTTCACCCTTAAAAGGTCGGAGGTTTTCTGGAAACAGTCTTTCTACCTACGAGTAAAAGTAAAGTTGTCTACATCTCACCTCCTCCATTACCCTGTAAAACACATGATTGGATACCGTTGATTTATGTTAATAAGAGTAATAACTTTGTTTTATATGGTTGCTTCTATGGTTAACAGTGATAGAAAAGGATAAAGAAGCTACAAATGCAAATAGCAATCAAAAATCACCGTCGAGTACTAAAATCGTATAACAAAACAATGAAACAATTATTGAAAGCAATTTGATTAAACATAACTAGAATTGCATATATTGATTACAGAACATGTTTATATCATTGCAACCATATGAAACATGAGATCGTTATTATCGACTTTAAGTTTGATTTAATGATGCAAAATTTTAGGCATAATGGTTAGGGATTGAACTAGGGGCGGTCTCAGGGTGTCACGGGACCTTGATGAAGATTTATTTAGTCGTGATAATTTTTGTAAAAAAACACATAATTTTTAAGCATGCACCCGGCCTCAATGGAGTGAGTCTTAGTTTTCAGTTAATTCAATCATTTAACAAAAATCGTATTAATTTTGTTATTTTTTCTTGTAGCACGGATAAGAAAATTTTTAATGTCAAAGTCAAGATTAATGGTCATAATATGTTAATTAGGACACAAGACCCAAGTATTCCTAAACGAATACATAAACTTTGAGCCAAATACATACAATGAACCATTAATTAGACTGAACGATAAAATAAACTTATGAATGACACATAAAAAAACTTTCAGACTAATCATATAAACATAGGAGTGGGATCTTCTATCATTTAAACATTATAATTTCTACAATCATTTAACAAAATATCGTACATTAATAATATGTTATTTTTTTCTTGTTCTGTAGCACGGATAATAAAATTGTGTATAATGATCAGCTTAACGCTCGTAGTTAACCGCTCAGCTAATAACCAGTAATATCACAACTTAACAATAAACCTGAATTCTTTAAATGGTATTCGATGTAATGCCAATTTTTTGGAGTTTATTTTGCTTATGTGTTTCAGACTAATTGTTTCTTACAAGCACCAAATCTTTCAAGCTGCGTTTATGAAACCTTACTAGAAATAAATAACAGCTTATCATGAATCAAACATAAAGAACACATACAATAAGCTAAAACACAAATGTATCCATCATGATAAACCTCTAATAAAAACCCAAACAATTATTTACTTTAGCTAAACATTTCCCATTTGTCAAAGACTATGGTTTATTACAAAAAACAATTAGCGATTGACAATATATGATAATTTTGAACTGTGTAGGAAATGTTAACCACATACTAGACATACAAAGCAGAAGTTACTAACATTTTGGGTTTTTTTAATACCGAAACCGGATTTTTTGCAAACACGCGATCTAAAGAACCGTTTTTAACTAAAACCGTTTACGTTAAAAACCATTATACATATCTGATAATATTCTTCAACCGCAACTCGGTTAAAAAAATCAGGTTTAGAACACGGTCTTTTTCTACAATGTAACCGGTACGTATTAAAAACCTGAATTAAAACCAGTTATAAAAACCGGAAAATCCGTTCACGATTATTTCTAATTAAAACCGGGAAGATAAACAAAAAAACAAAAGGTGTGGGTGTAACGTAAACCGCGCCGGTTCAATTTGAGAAAACTGGTTTAAAGAAAACGGGTTTAAAAAAAACCTGTTTTGGGTTTTTCTTGGTTCGGTTCATGAACCAGATTTTTTACCCCACTACATACAAGTATTCTTAAACTATACAATTATAGGTGAAATCCCGATGCAAAAATTTAATTGCAGTCCGGTCGGTGGTCCCGATCCGCCTAAGCATTAAGTTGCATAAATGGCTCTTTTTGCATTAAGTGTGCCACCGAAGTTTATTATTTTCGGTATTACCGAAAAAATTAATGTTGGTTCGATTTTCGTAGGGATAAATTTTTAATTTATTTTATTTACGTAAATAGCCCCATCGAAGTATTTACGAATGTTCCGTCTCTAATACCAGTTATCCATTAAATAAACTGAATTTAAATGGTATTCGTGTAAGCCAATTTTTTTGGTTTATTTGCTTATGTGATTTCAGCTAATGTTTACAAGCCCATTTTTTCAAGCTTGTTTTGAACCTTATAGAATATATAAGCTTATCATGAATCAAACATAAAGAAACACATAAGCTAAACAACATATGTATCCATCATGATAAACCTCTATTTAACCCAAAATTATTTACTTTAGCTAAACATTTCCATTGTCAAAGTCTATGGTTTTACAAAAAATTTAGATTGACATATATGATAATTTTGCTGGTAGGAAATGTACCACACATACTGACATACAAGTAGAGTGAACATTTTGGGTTTTTTTAAAAAACCGAACCGGTTTTTGTCAACCGGTCTAAGAACCGGTTTTAACTAAAACAAACCGATTCGGTTAAAAACCAATTTTTCATATTGATAATGCTTAATCGGCTCGGTTAAAAATCAGGTTTAGCCGGTTTTTATGTAACCGGTTCGGTTAAAAACCGAGTTTAACCGGTTATAAACCGGTCCGGTCGATTTTTATTAAACCGGTTACGAAACCGCCGGTTCAATTTGAGAAAACTGGTTTAAAGAAAACGGGTTTAAAAAAAAACCGGTTTTGGGTTTTTCCTGGTTCGGTTCATGAACCAGTTTTTTTTACCCCACTGCATACAAGTATTGTATTCTACTTCTCAGAAACTAGCCCAAGTCCATGATCTCAATTAGATGGGCCATCATTGTTTTGTTGAATATTTGAATTTGTTTTAAAAAGCCCCATTAACAAAATAACTCATCATATCTCAAAATAAAATAAAATAAGCCTACTTTCATGCATATATCTACGACTCTAATAAACGAGTTACAGTCATCATCAAACTCTAATAATAAAATTGATCCGATACAAGTTACACTCATCATCAAACTCTAATACTATAATTTCGTATATATCCCATATCAATTCAGATAAACTGCACAATTCAAGAAACATGTACGATCAAGAACAAGAACAGACTAACGATGAGTCAACCCAACTGGTTCCCACATGGACCGATGAAGACCTACTCCAGCTTCAGTCAGCATTGATGATGGATGACACGTGGACCAAAGAAGACGAGCTTTTGTTTCAGTCAGCATTGGTGATGGTTCCTGTTGATATGGAGGGACGATGGGAGAAGATAGCCGAAAGGGTTCCTGGAAAGACTGCTGAAGATGTGTCGGCTTATTATGAGGCTTTGGTTTGTGAAGTGATTGAGATTGAGTCGGGTCGAGTTGAGTTGCCGAGTTATGCGGACGATGTTAATGATGAGGAGGATGATGATGTTAATGTGGTTGTGAAGAAGAAAAGAGGAAGGAAATCGGTGGCTAGTTTGGGTGGTGAGCCGAGAACGAGTCAGAAGAATGAGAAAAGGAAGAAAGGGACTCCATGGAGCGAGGAAGAACACAGGTGAGTTTTTCTTTATTGTTTATACTTTGATCGCTTATTTGGGTTATGTTTGGCAAAGCTAAGTTGTTGTTAGTACGGTTTGTTAACATAAAAAGTTAAACGCTCCAAAAACTCGTCGTCTCAACTATTTATCATGCTTAGATGTTAAAACTGATCAGATACACCATCTTCTACGTGAGCAAACTTCCATCATGCTAAGATCTTTCGTAACTTATCTTTTACAACACCGTGTACGTGTTAGTAATAGTTACTATTACACTTGTTTAACAATAACCAACTAAAAACTAATAATCGTATATTCTCATAACATGAGTTCATAGTTTAAGACTATTAGGAGAGTGATATTGGGAATTGAAGATTTGGAATGATTTCTTAGAAATAGTTGATTCTTGAAGATTTTATGAATTTTTTTTACTAGTATTGTTGAAAATAATTTGGATTTTGCATGAGATATTCTGTTTGTTAGAGGATACGTGTATAAAGAAAAATGTCATAGTCATATTAGTGAATAAATAGGCCCAAACTCGTTTGTGGGTTTAGGGTATTAGGGTTTTCCCTAAATCCTAATTCGGTTAAGCAGTAAGCGATCTTCACTCCATGGTTTATTATGCTTATATCATTCGTTTGTATACTGCTTGATGATTTGATTGCTTGTATTCAAAAACCTTTGCTGCTCAAAGGTTAAACCTAAATCGATTTTAGGTTTTCACAAAAGCTTCAAGAACGAATTTAAAAACATGTTTCGAAGATGATTCTGTGTTCTTGTAGTAGCTGTGAATTCTTGTAGTAGTTGTGAATTCCAAGTGTGATTCATGTATAGTTGTGCTTCCCAAACATGTAGATTAATCCAATTTGTATAGTTGGCTCTTGAAGTCAAATGCTAGTTATGCTTTCCAAACATATAGGTGAATCCCATTTGCATAGCTTGACTCTTAAAGTCAAATTCTTGATACTTGAAAAACTAACAAATGTTTATGCTATTCTTGAAGATAATAGGGAATATAGATCATGTATCATATCAAATATGAATTCTATTTTGTGTTGATATTTTGTTTTCTAAATGATTTGGGTATCAAGAATTCAAAAGAAATTTTAATAGACGAATGTGTATTTTTCTTGGCATATCAATTGTTAGTGTACAAGTTTGAACTCTGTGCATATGTTGTTTCATGCATTTTCAATCTTTCCTTATGCTCATCTCCCACAATTCATATACTACTTCTTTAACATCAGCATAATCTCTAACTTTGAGGCTTACAATCTACAATTCCACCGTGTATGTAATAGCTTTGCACAGTACTTCCCACGGTCGGTAAGTCTTTTGAAATTGCCCAAATTCCTTTCGTGCCAAACGTAGTAGATTGCTGTTGCAAGCCTAAAAATACAACTTTTTTTTACCACAATCAAAATGTTTAACGTAATTAAATATGGTTTTTGAAACATGGCTTTGACTTAATTCGCTTAGGTGATCACATTTGTTTCTTTGACTCTAAAGTCAAACGAGTGATTCTAGTTCATGTGATTAACTGCTTTTAATTATGATATATATTCACAGGAGGTTCTTGGAAGGGCTGAATAAATTTGGAAAAGGTGACTGGCGTAGCATTTCAAGGAACTCAGTTGTCACAAGGACGCCAGCACAAGTAGCCAGTCATGCCCAAAAGTATTTCATACGGCAAACTTTTAGAACTAAAGAGAGGAAGAGATCAAGCATTCACGACATCACCATTAATAGTACTTCCAAGGTGGTCCAACTAACCCCACAGCCACAACAACCGCCAACACTATCTCCATTGCCATCACCACCACTTACTAATATCTATTGTGGTGTGGAACAACCGTCAACACAACAACCTACTAGTTTCCATGGTGCTACCATGGTGTTGCAGCCACCCCCACACCTAGCACCATCACATCCAACCACTAATTTGTATGGTGAAATGCAACAACCAGCAACTTCACAACCTGCTAGTTTCCATGGTACTACCATGGTGGCGCAGACACCCCCACAGCCAACACCATCACCTCCATCTAATAATTTCTATGGTGGAACGCAGCAACAACCAACACAACGACCCACTGGTTTCAATGGTAGTACCATGGTGCTACAACCACCTCCACACCTAACACCATTACCGGCAACCACTAATTCCTATGGTGGCGTGCAACAACCATCAACACCACAACCTACTGATTTTCAGGGACATACCATGGTAATGCAGCCACCCCCACAACCAACATCATCACCTCCACCCGCTAATTTCTATAATGGTATGCAACAACCACCAACACCGTTGTCCACAAACTTCAATGGCGGACAACCAACACCATCACCATCAACATTGCCATCCACTAGCATCTATCATGGCATGCAACAACCACCAACGCCGCCACCCACAAATTTCAATGGTGGACTACCAACACCATCACCCACTAACTTCTATGGTGGCCTGCAACAACCACCAACACAGCCGCTCACAAATTTCGATTGCGAACAAGAAGGAGCACCACCACTACAACAGCAAGAAGGATTTGAATCAGCAACACTTTGGGAACCCTCATTAAAGTTCTCTGAACGAAGACATTAGTACAAAAATATTACAGTACCTTTTTAGTTTGATTAGCATAGTACAAGATTTGTTTGCCTTGGAATTGTCCGTTACCACAAAACTCTAATCTTTCATTTGTTTTCGGGCACATGACTTTGAGATTTAGGATAATGTGATTGTGAATTTTTCAAATATAAATAGGATTTGTTTCGGTTTGTTTATTTTCCACTGTCTACAATCCGTTAATCCGGAGCAGAATATGAAGTAACTAAAAGTCATCAAACGCCATTTGCTGGTATCAATGTATCAATGGAGCATCAACTTTGATTTTTTTTCTTCAGGAACCTTGAAACATACGAGGGCCATTCAGATACTCAAATAAGCAAATATATTTAAGGTGGTTTAATGTATATGCTATATAGTAAACTGATAGTGAAGGTTAGACATATGACTAGTAGTGTGTTGTACAAGTAGTGTATTTTCATTCAAAGAGATCTTCATATTTCATTGTGAACCATCAACCATGAAGTATCTTTCACGGCATTCTCCTCTTTTATACTTTTTACTTGTATATCAATATAGTTAATTGTGTTCCCTTTAAAAAAAACCATGAATTGCACATTTTCAATTAAACTGTGAACAAAGTATCACCACCATGCAAGATTGCAAATGGCCCAAAGCCTGTAATACTATCTACGAGCCCATAGCCATTATTTTTTGTGAAGTGTAAACAGCATTTTTGATTTAGTCAACTTTTCTTATATCAATGTTGAGTCAATATTTATCATTAATTAATACTATAGTTTAATATACTAGTTATCTTGTATATGTCCAAAAGTTTTGTATCATGATTTATGCGATATGGGAATTTCATTATAATATCGAGAAGCAAGGTCAATGGTCAACCCATCGCATTCTGCAAGTTGTCAAGTTTGTGATAAAGGACCACACAAAAATAACTAACGTCATGTTAAAAAAAGAAAAAGAAAATACTAACGTCTATCCTAGGATAGAAACAAGTATTTATAAGACTAATGGTAATTGTGACCGCTATTCTCAACGGTCACTCTTGTCACATCAACGTCAACTCAACTTTTTTTCTTCAAGATTACACACATATTAAATGCTAGTAATGATGACCGCTATGGGTACCGTTAATAATTTTTTTTAAAAGTAAAAATTCATTCATAATTAAAAAAACATTACCATAATAATTCAAATAAATAGTAAACATTACGACTAAAATTAAAACAAACATAAACCCATAGTCTAAATTTTAGCGCGCCCTGATTTGTTCCTTCAAAGCCGAACACCTCTCTAGTGGTTTCCCGGTCAAATGCTCATGGGATTCAGCGTAGAAAATGTGGTCCTTCTTCATTTTTGCTTGTTTTTTCCATTCAAAGGTTCATGCCGTTTACGTTCAAACTCAAGTTGTTGTCTCTCGTGTGCAATCCTCTTTGCTTCAAGTTCCTTCTGTTGTGTAAGCCT